>JARQOC010000012.1:119120242-119290242 GCA_033576535.1 Allobates femoralis | reverse complement strand
AGCAACAAGTGCGCCAGGAAAGTGCAGCAAAATCACAGGAATACAGAGGAAATACGCACCGTGTGAAATAAGCAACAAGTGCGCCGGGAAAAGTGCAGCAAAATCACAGGAATACAGAGGAAATACGCACCGTGTGAAATTAAGCAACAAGTGCGCTGGGAAAAGCGCAGCAAAATCACAGGAATACAGAGGAAATACGCACCGTGTGAAATAAGCAACAAGTGCCCCGGGAAAAGCACAGCAAAATCACAGGAATACAGAGGAAATACGCACCGTGTGAAATAAGCAACTAGTGCGCCTGGAAAAGTGCAGCAAAATCACAGGAATACAGAGGAAATACGCACCGTGTGAAATAAGCAACAAGTGCGCTGGGAAAAGTGCAGCAAAATCACAGGAATACAGAGGAAATACGCACCGTGTGAAATAAGGAAGAAGTGCGCCGGGAAAAGCACAGCAAAATCACAGGAATACAGAGGAAATACGCACCGTGTGAAATAAGCAACAAGTGCGCCGGGAAAAGTGCAGCAAAATCACAGGAATACAGAGGAAATACGCACCGTCTGAAATAGACAACAAGTGCCCCGGGAAAAGTGCAGCATCTGCATAAACACAAGCTAAAAAGCGTCACTGCACAACACACAGCCAAATACGTACCATGTGAACGTAGCCTAATGGTGATATTGGAGGATGATGGAAACATAAGCCCTAGTGCACCCGTGGGAGCAAAAATTAATAGAAGGCACTGTTTTATTTTCTGGGAAACAGGGTGTGAGACTGTAGTATACAGTGTATGTGTGTCACTGACACAAGAGTGAGTGATCAACTCCAGAGACGAGGGGCGCCCTAGAGCGAGCAAGCAAGCGACTGACCCCAGAGACGAGGGGCGCCCTTAGAGCGAGCAAGCAAGCGACTGACCCCAGAGACGAGGTGCGCCCTAGAGCGAGCAAGCGACTGACCCCAGAGACGAGGTGCGCCTAGAGCGAGCAAGCGTCTGACCCCAGAGACGAGGGGCGCCCTAGAGCAAACGAGCGACCCCAGAGACGAGGGTCGCCCTAGAGCGAGCGACCCGGTGACGAGGGGCACCCTAGAGCGAGCGACCGACCCGACCCCCGGGGACGAGGGGCGCCCTAGAGCGAGCGAGCGAGCCCGACCGACCCCGGAGACGAGGGGCGCCCTAGAGCGAGCGAGCGACCCCCGGTGACGAGGGGCACCCTAGAGCGAGCGACCGTCCGACCCCGGAGACGAGGGGCACCCTAGAGCGAGCGACCCCGACCGACCCCGAGACGAGGGGGCGCCCTAGAGCGATCGACCGACCGACCGAGCCCCGGAGACGAGGGGCGCCCTAGAGCTGAGCGAGCGACCCCGGTGACGAGGGGCACCCTAGAGGAGCGAGCTGAGCGAACCGACCCGACCGAGCCCCGGAGACGAGGGGCGCCCTAGAGCGAGCGAGCGACCCCGGTGACGAGGGGCACCCTAGAGCGAGCGACCTCCGACCGACCCCGGGAGACGAGGGGGCGCCCTAGAGCGGAGCGACCGACCGACCCCGGAGACGAG
This sequence comes from Allobates femoralis, assembly GCA_033576535.1. Taxonomy (NCBI): domain Eukaryota; kingdom Metazoa; phylum Chordata; class Amphibia; order Anura; family Aromobatidae; genus Allobates; species Allobates femoralis. The sequence goes on along the minus strand of JARQOC010000012.1, from coordinate 119,288,688 downwards.
GGGCGCCCTAGAGCGAGCGACCGACCGACCCCGGAGACGAGGGGGCCCTAGAGCGACGCGAGCCGACCGACCACCGGAGACGAGGGGCGCCCTAGAGCGAGCGACCGACCGACCCCGGAGACGAGGGGCGCCCTAGAGCGACCGGAACGACCGACCCCGGAGACGAGGGGCGCCCTAGAGCGAGCGACCCGACCGACCCCCGGAGACGAGGGGCGCCCTAGAGCGAGCGATCCCGACCAAGCGACCGACCCCGGAGACGAGGGGCGCCCTAGAGCGAGCGACCGACGACCGACCCCGGAGACGAGGGGCGCCCTAGAGCGAGGCGAGCCCGACCCCCGGAGACGAGGGGCGCCCTAGAGCGAGCGACGACCGACCGACCCCGGAGACGAGGGGCGCCCTAGAGCGAGCGACCCGACCGACCCCCGGAGACGGGGGGCGCCCTAGAGCGAGCGACCGACCGACCCCGGAGACGAGGGGCGCCTAGAGCGAGCGACGCCGACCGACCCCGGAGACGAGGGGCGCCCTAGAGCGAGCGACGACCGACCGACCCCGGAGACGAGGGGCGCCCTAGAGCGAGCGACCGACCGACCCCGGAGACGAGGGGCGCCCTAGAGCGAGCGACCCGACCGACCCCGGAGACGAGGGGCGCCCTAGAGCGAGCGACCGACCGACCCCGGAGACGAGGGGCGCCCTAGAGAGCGACCGACCGACCGACCCCGGAGACGAGGGGCGCCCTAGAGCGAGCGAGACCGACCGACCCCGGAGACGAGGGGCGCCCTAGAGCGAGCGGACCGACCGACCCCGGAGACGAGGGGCGCCCTAGAGCGAGCGACGACCGACCCCGGAGACGAGGGGCCCCTAGAGCGAGCGACCGACGACCCCGGAGACGAGGGGCGCCCTAGAGCGAGCGACCCGACCGACCCGCGGAACCGGAGAGGGGCGCCCTAGAGCGGCGAGCCGACCGACCCCCGGAGACGAGGGGCGCCCTAGAGCGAGCGAACCGACCGACCCCGGAGACGAGGGGCGCCCTAGAGCGAGCGACCGACCGACCCCGGAGACGAGGGGCGCCCTAGAGCGAGCGACCCGACCGACCCCGGAGACGAGGGGCGCCCTAGAGCGAGGACCGACCAAGCGACCGACCCCGGAGACGAGGGGCGCCCTAGAGCGAGCGACCGACCCGAACACCCGGAGACGAGGGGCGCCCTAGAGCGAGCACCGACCAAGCGACCGACCCCGGAGATGGAGGGCGCCCTAGAGCGAGCGACCGACCGACCCCCGGAGACGAGGGGCGCCCTAGAGCGAGCGACCGACCGACCCCGGAGACGAGGGGCGCCCTAGAGCGAGCGACCGACCGACCCCGGAGACGAGGGGCGCCCTAGAGCGAGCGGACCGACCGACCAGCGACCGACGGGATGAGGGGCGCCCTAGAGCGAGCGACCGACCGACCCCGGAGACGAGGGGCGCCCTAGAGCGAGCGAACTCGACCGACGACCCCGGAGACGAGGGGCGCCCTAGAGCGAGCGAGCCGACCCCCGGTGACGAGGGGCACCCTAGAGCGAGCGACCGACCGACCCCGGAGGACGAGGGGCGCCCTAGAGCGAGCGACCGACCGACCCCGGAGACGAGGGGCGCCCTAGAGCGAGCGACCGACCAAGCGACCGACCCCGGAGACGAGGGGCGCCCTAGAGCGAGCGACACCCCCCGCCCGGACCGACCCCGGAGACGAGGGGCGCCCTAGAGCGAGCGACCGACCGACCCGGAGACGAGGGGCGCCCTAGAGCGAGCGACCCGACCGACCCCGGAGACGAGGGGCGCCCTAGAGCGATGGACGACCAGCGACCGACCCCGGAGACGAGGGGCGCCCTAGAGCGAGCGAGACCGACCAAGCGACCGACCCCGGAGACGAGGGGCGCCCTAGAGCGAGCGACCGACCCCGGAGACGAGGGGCGCCCTAGAGCGAGCGACCGACCCCCTGGAGACGAGGGGCGCCCTAGAGCGAGCGACCGACCCCTGGAGACGAGGGGCGCCCTAGAGCGAGCGACCGCGACCCCTGGAGACGAGGGGCGCCCTAGAGCGAGCGACCGACCCTGGAGACGAGGGGCGCCCTAGAGCGAGCGACCCGACCCCTGGAGACGAGGGGGCGCCCTAGAGCGAGGCGACCGACCCCTGGAGACGAGGGGCGCCCTAGAGCGAGCGACCGACCGACCCCTGGAGACGAGGGGCGCCCTAGAGCGAGCGACACCGACCCCGGAGACGAGGGGCGCCCTAGAGCGAGCGACCGACCGACCCTGGAGACGAGGGGCGCCCTAGAGCGAGCGACGACCGACCCTGGAGACGAGGGGCGCCCTAGAGCGAGCGAGCGACCGACCCTGGAGACGAGGGGCGCCCTAGAGCGAGCGAGCGACCCCGGTGACGAGGGGGCGCCCTAGAGCGAAGCGAGCGACCGACCCCGGAGACGAGGGGCGCCCTAGAGCGATGCGAGCGACCCCGGTGACGAGGGGCGCCCTAGAGCGAGCGAGCGACCGACCCTGGAGACGAGGGGCGCCCTAGAGCGAGCGAGCGACCCCGGTGACGAGGGGGCGCCCTAGAGCGAGCGACGCGACCGACCCTGGAGACGAGGGGCGCCCTAGAGCGAGCGAGCGACCCCGGTGACGAGGGGCGCCCTAGAGCGAGCGAGCGACCGACCCTGGAGACGAGGGGCGCCCTAGAGCGAGCGAGCGACCCTGGAGACAAGGGATGCCCAAGAGCGAGTGTGCTCTCTTCCTCTCAGGGGATCTGTGTGATCCCAGCTGTTGTTGGGCACTCTCCTGGCTGAGGGCACACTGTGTGAGGGACCAGTGTTGTTCTATCAGGCAGGTCACATTGTGAGTCAGCAGTGAGTGCAGTCTCGGCACGCTGCGACTGCACGCGATTCTGACGTGCGGTGAGGGCAATGCAAGTGTATGGGGGTGAGAAAATCTGTCCCCCATACATCACACGGTGCGATATTCACACGAGGGCTGGTAAAATCGCTTTAAACTGTGTCAGTGGTGCAGTATGATTATTACACACTCGCTGCTGGCACCGCTGTCATCTTCGGGGTCAAACTGCATATGCTGCAGGATCTGTGCGGCTATTAACCTGGTGAATGAAGGGTTAATGTGTTTATAATATTTTGGCATCATGTCTCCCAGGGACTGTCCGCACCCCCTAGATACATGGTGCCTTCATTTATTGGCAGTTCAGGGGTTAATGGCTATATTTCTGTTTAGCCGCTATTTGTCGGCATTTCCAGAGTTTCAATGTGCCCTGGCCGTGGTGTCAGCACCATGGAGAGCGGCGGGTACAGTATGCAATTGGCGTAAGCACCTGGGACGCTGCCCAGCATAAACACATTAACCCTTAATTCACCAGGTTAATAGCCGCATATGCAGCGTCTGTGCTGATACGCCACACAGATCCTGCAGCATATGCAGTTTAAACCCCAAAAATGACAGAGGTGCCCAGCAGCTGGGTGTTTAATCATCATCTTGCACTGCTGACACAGCGGTGCAAGATGATTGATTACTGTACAGGGAAAGCGGCACATTCATACGCTGCGGCTTTGACAGCTGTGGATTATGAATATGCCGGTAAATGCGGTCCACGGTCCAGAAGTTTGCTTCAGGACTGCGGACAGCATCACACTCACGCAGCACACACACACTCACACCTAACACTCGCAGCACACTCACATTTATACAGCCATGCACACGCACCACACATACCCAAACACATGCATCACACTCACATGCATACAGCCATGCACACGCATCATACACACACCTCACACCCGCAGCACACTCACATGCATACAGCCATGCACACGCACCACACTCACATGCATACAGCCATGCACACGCACCACACATCCCCAGACACACGCATCACACTCACATGCATACAGCCATGCACACGCATCACACTCGCATGCATACAGCCATGCACACTCACCGCATACAGCCATGCACACGCAGCACTCACGCCTCACACTCACATGCATACAGCCATGCACACTCACCCAAACACGCATCACACTCACACGCAGCACTCACACCTCACACTCACAGCACACTCACATGCATACAGCCATGCACACTCACCACACACACCAAAACACACGCAGCACACACGCACTCGCACCTCACACTCGCATGCATACAGCCATGCACACTCACCGCATACAGCCATGCACACGCAGCACTCACGCCTCACACTCACATGCATACAGCCATGCACACTCACCCAAACACGCATCACACTCACACCTCACACTCACAGCACACTCACATGCATACAGCCATGCACACTCACCACACACACCAAAACACACGCAGCACACACGCACTCGCACCTCACACTCACATGCATACAGCCATGCACACGCACCACACTCATCACTATCACGCTCCGTGTTTGATACAGGACACTGTGCCTTCAGCGCTATATGTATATTCCGGGCAGTGTTGCTGGAGGATGAATGGCTCCTCTGTACACAGAATGCGGCTCTTGTGGGAAGTGCAATGTTTACAAAGAGCGGGAGGGAGAATCGGCCCCAGCACAGTGTGGTCAGCCCAGGAATGCAGCGCCTCGTCCTCCAGAGCTGACATCACCTCGCAGCATCTCCAGCTCACACACTGCCCCCGCTCTACTGGTGTCTCCCAGCTTTCCCAGTACGAGGGGAGGTGTGGGGTCCTCCATGTAGGATGCTCCCACCTGTTAGAAGAGCAGTTTGGGGGTCGGTGTAGACTCCCACCATGTCCCCAGTGTTCCCATCTCTGTGATCGGCATTGACCATTATCTTGCAGTTCACACTGTAATTTTTGCCTCGTGCGCTGACGTTCATCCCCATCCTCCACCCTGACAGCAGATGATGGGGGTGACTGTTCGATATTCCCCTATGAACACCTGTGGCCCCGCTCCACCCTCAGCCCCTGCTGTGCTGTCAGGTGACCCCTTATGTCTGTGTTTCTCTTTCAGACTTACGCCAAGTTCTCAGGAGCGCCCCTGAAGGTCCATAAGATCTCCAACCCCTGGCGGAGCCCCTCAGGTACTGCTGCATCCACCCGCTGTACCCACTACACATGTACCACATCCACCCACCGCTCACACCCCCTATATTGCAGGTCAGCTGCCCGCACTCAGGACTCCGCAGGATGGGGTCGTGTTCCAGACCAGCAAAATCATCACCCACCTGAGGAAGCAGGTGAGCGAAACATAGAGAAGGGGCAACACGGGGATGGGAGGGCTGCAATATCTGTACTGTATGTGGGAGGCATAAAGGTGACTGATGGGTGTTCTGTTCCTAGAAATATAACGCAGATTATGACCTGACGGCTAAACAGGGGGCCGACACCTTGGCCTTCATCTCTCTGCTGGAGGAGAAGTTACTGCCAGCGCTGGTGAGTCCGGCTGTCGCCCCTCGCATCAGTCCCCACCGCTCCTCGGCTGTCGCCCCTCGCATCAGTCCCCACCGCTCCTCGGCTGTCGCCCCTCACATCAGTCCCCACCGCTCCTCTCCATAATCTGAACTGATGGTTCATCTCCCACCAGATCCATACTTTCTGGGTGGATTCCAAGAACTATGTGGATCACACCCGCCGGTGGTACGCCGAGGCTGTGCCCTTCCCGCTCAACTTCTTCATCCCCAACCAAATTCACAAGAAACATCTAGAGCGTTTACAGCTGATCCGGGGTGAGAGCTGGCGGGACGACGACGAGACTGCCGAGAAACAGGTGAGGATGACGAGACTGCCGAGAAGTAGGTGAGGATGACGAGACTGCCGAGAAGTAGGTGAGGATGACGAGACTGCCGAGAAGTAGGTGAGGATGACGAGACTGCCATGGAAATAGGGAGCAGGCGGGAGGATTATGAGACCACCGAGAAACGGGTACAGGGAAGAGGGGACGGGCGGGAAGATATGAGACCACTGGGAAAGAGGATGCGGGCAGGAGAACGATAAACTGCGGAGAAACGGGTGAGAAAAATGGCGGGAAGATACAAGACTACTGAGAAACGGATGCAGGAAAGAGGGAGCGGGCGGGAGGACGACGAGACCGCCAAGAAATGGGGAAAAGAGGGAGCGGGCGGGAGGACGACGAGACTGCCAGAAATGGGGAAAAGAGGGAGCGGGCGGGGGAGGACGACGAGACCGCCAAGAAATGGGGAAAAGAGGGAGCGGGCGGGAGGACGACGAGACTGCCAGAAATGGGGAAAAGAGGGAGCGGCCGGGAGGACGACGAGACTGCCAAGAAATGGAGAAAAGAGGGGGCGGGAGGACGACGAGACCGCCAAGAAATAGTGAAAAAGAGGGAGGGGTCGAGAGGACGACGAGACCGCCAAGAAATGGGGAAAAGAGGGAGGGGGCGGGGAGGACGACGAGACCGCCAAGAAATGGGGAAAAGGGGGAGGGGGCGGAGGTAGATGAGACCGCTAAGAAATGGGGAAAAGAGGGAGGGGGCGGGAGGACGACGAGACTGCCAAGAAATGGGGAAAAGAGGGAGGGAGGAGGTGGAAGACGAGACAGCCAAGAAATGGGGAATAGAGGGAGCGGGCGGGAGGAAGACGAGACCGCTAAGAAATGGGGAAAAGAGGGAGGGGGCGGGAGGACGACGAGACCGCTAAGAAATGGGCAAAAGAGGGAGCGGGCGGGAGGACGACGAGACTGCCAAGAAATGGGGAAAAGAGGGAGGGAGGAGGTGGAAGACGAGACAGCCAAGAAATGGGGAATAGAGGGAGCGGGCGGGAGGAAGACGAGACCGCCAAGAAATGGGGAAAAGAGGGAGCGCAGTGAAAGAGGGTGGGGGTCTGTGAGTGTTGATGTGCCGGTAGCAGTGCCCTTCTCCCCGCAGCTGTACGCGGACGCTCAGGAATGTCTCACCCTCCTGTCGCAGCGTCTTGGGCCGCACCAGTTCTTCTTCGGAGACTCGTAAGTGATGCTGCGCTTTACCTCATTAGTGTGGGGGTCTTCTTCCGCCTGGTGTGACATTGTCTTTGTGTGGTCCCCGCAGCCCGGCCTCTCTGGACGCCCACATCTTCAGCCACGTTGCCCTGATCCTGGGGGTGAAGCTGCCCAGCAGCCGCCTGCAGCAGCACCTAAGGACCCTGCCCAACCTGTGCCAGTACTGCTCCTCCATCCTCAGCATCTACTTCTCTCTGGATGGAGGTGGGTTCCCGCGGTCATCAGCCACTCCAGGATCCGGGGTCCCGCAGCCGTCAGCCCCTCTGGGGTCTAAGGTCTGGCGGCGGTCAGCCCATCCGGGGCCCCACTCACTCACGCATTGTCCTTTATGTATTTACAGAGACCTTTCCTCGCATCTCCCCTAAGTCTCCGGCGGCTGAGACCCCAGAGCATGAGGAGGAGCCCCACAAGAGGCGAAACCAGCTGCTCTCAGTGGCGGTGGGGCTGCTGGCCATGGTCAGTTACGCTCTGCTGAGCGGCATCGTCTCCATCCAGCGGGTATCGGCGGAGCGGGCGGTGAAGCGCGGGGTAGCGCTAGAGGAGGAGGAGGATGAGTGACAGACAGACGGACGAGCCAACCACAATATCATTCCATTACCTTATAGCACGGCTGAGGGCCACAGTGGATGTCCTCGGTGGGAGCCCGCGGGGCCGTCCTCTATCTGTGCAGAACGCGGGGTCATCACACGCCCGCTACTGATGTATGATAATAAAGCAGGATTATGTCATGTGATGAGTACACTGAGGTCTGAATATAGTGTCTGGCTATACTTCATGTCTGCAGCAGGTCATAACAGCCAGAAGGGGAAGAAGCAGGGTCCAACAGCCCCAGAAGTGGGAGGGGGATGAGGCCTTTCAGCATAAAATGGAGAGGCGGAGGCCGACGGCCGTAACTAGAGTGGGGGGAAGAGGGGCCCGACGGCCGTAACTAGAGTGGGGGGAAGAGGGGCCCGACGGCCGTAACTAGAGTGGGGGGAAGAGGGGCCCGACGGCCGTAACTAGAGTGGGGGGAAGAGGGGCCCGACGGCCGTAACTAGAGTGGGGGGAAGAGGGGCCCGACGGCCGTAACTAGAGTGGGGGGAAGAGGGGCCCGACGGCCGTAACTAGAGTGGGGGGAAGAGGGGCCCGACGGCCGTAACTAGAGTGGGGGGAAGAGGGGCCCGACGGCCGTAACTAGAGTGGGGGGAAGAGGGGCCCGACGGCCGTAACTAGAGTGGGGGGAAGAGGGGCCCGACGGCCGTAACTAGAGTGGGGGGAAGAGGGGCCCGACGGCCGTAACTAGAGTGGGGGGAAGAGGGCCCGACGGCCGTAACTAGAGTGGGGGGAAGAGAGGGGCCCGACGGCCGTAACTAGAGGGAGGGGAGAGGGAAGAGGGGCCCGACGGCCGTAACTAGAGGGAGGGGAAGAGGGGCCCGACGGCCGTAACTAGAGTGGGGGGAAGAGGGGCCCGACGGCCGTAACTAGAGTGGGGGGAAGAGGGGCCCGACGGCCGTAACTAGAGTGGGGGGAAGAGGGGCCCGACGGCCGTAACTAGAGGGGGGGAAGAGGAGCCCGATAGCCGTAACTAGAGGGGAGGAAGAGAGGGGCCCGATGGCCGTAACTAGAGGGGGGGAGGGGGAAGAGGGGCCCGACGGCCGTAACTAGAGGGGGGGAGGGGGAAGAGGGGCCTGACGGCCGTAACTAGAGGGGGTATACAGTTAATCTCTAAAGGGGGGGGGAAGAGAAAAAGAGCCGGCGCAGATCTAAGTGTAGAGATTATTTGATCTTGGTCTAGGTGGTAATGATCACCTTTTGGTGTCTTTTGTTCATATGGTATAAGGTTTTCTCTTAAGGCCACTTCACACACACAGATATCGGAGTCCAATATCTGAACAGATCTCTGGTTGCAGTGAAATCATGGACACATAGTTCCATTTTGTGGCTGTGTACAAATGGAGCAATGTATCCATGATTTCACTGCAACCAGAGATTGGTTCAGAGATTGAACTCCGATATCTGTGTGTGTGAAGTGGCCTTTAGGATGCAGCCTTCCTCTCCGGAGGGATCAGGTCTTCTCAAGGGAGCCTGGTTCGTCAGTATATGGTTCAAAAAACACCGGACTTTGAGGAATAGCGCTTCCTTAAGAGGCACAATCATTTCTTCCAAAAGTTCTTTAATTCATATAAAAGTCAGTAGTTCCATATATTGCAGATAATGATAATGCATTATCACATGTACCTGAAGAAGACTTGTATATAAGTCGAAACACATTGTACTGTACTGCAATATATGGAACTATTGACTTTTATATGAATTAAAGAACTTTTGGAAGTAACTAGAGGGGAGGAAGAGAGGGCCCGACGGCCGTAATTAGAGGGGAAGAGGGGCCCGACAGCTGTAACTAGAGGGAGGGAGGGGGAAGAGGGGCCCGACAGCTATAACTGGGGGGGGGAAGAGGGGCCTGACAGCCGTAACTAGGGGGGAAAGAGAGGGGCTTGACAGCTGTAACTAAGAGAGGGGGATGGCCATAACTAGAGGGGGAAGAGGGGCCTGACAGCTGTAACTAGAGGGGGGGAGAGGGCCTGACGGCTGTAACTAGAGGGAGGGGAGTGTGAAGAGGGGCCCGACGGCTGTAACTAGAGGGAGGGAGGGGGAAGAGGGGCCCGACGGCTGTAACTAGAGGGGGGGAGAGGGGCCCGATGGCTGTAACTAGAGGGAGGGGAGTGTGAAGAGGGGCCCGACGGCTGTAACTAGAGGGAGGGAGGGGGAAGAGGGGCCCGACGGCTGTAACTAGAGGGAGGGAGGGGGAAGAGGGGCCCGACGGCTGTAACTAGAGGGAGGGAGGGGAAAGAGGGGCCCGACGGCTGTAACTAGAGGGAGGGAGGGGAAAGAGGGGCCCGACGGCTGTAACTAGAGGGAGGGAGGGGAAAGAGAGGGGCCTGACAGCTGTAACTAGAGGGGGGGAGAGGGGCCCGACGGCTGTAACTAGAGGGGGGGAGAGGGGCCCAACGGCTGTAACTAGAGGGAGGGGAGGGTGAAGAGGGGCCCGACGGCCGTAACTAGGGGGGGGTGTGGGGAGAGGGGCATGATGGCCGTAACTAGAGGAGGGGAAGAGAGGGGCCCGATGGCCGTAACTAGAGGAGGGGGGAGAGAGAGGGCCCGATGGCCGTAACTAGAGGGAGGGGAGGGGGAAGAGGGGCCCGACAGCTGTAACTAGAGGGGGGAGAAGAGAGGGGCCCGACAGCTGTAACTAGAGGGGGGGAGAAGAGAGGGGCCTGACAGCTGTAACTAGAGGGGGGGAGAAGAGAGGGGCCTGACAGGTGTAACTAGAGAGGGGGAAGAGGGGCCGATGGCTTTAACTAGAGGGGGGGGGGGGGGGAAGAGAGAGGCCCGACAGTTGTAACTAGCGGGAAGGGGGGGAAGGAAGGGGCCCGGACAGCTGTACCTACAGGGGAGGGAAGAGGGGCCCGACGGCCGTAACTAGAGGGGGGGAGGGTGAAGAGGGGCCTGACGGCCATAACTAACGGGGGGGGGGGGGGAAGAGAGGGGCCTGACAGCTGTACCTAGAGGGAGGGAAGAGGGGCCCGATGGCCGTAACGAGAGGGGCCTGTCGGCCGTAACTAGAGGGGAAAAGAGGGGTCCGACGGCTGTAACTAGAGGGAGGGGAGGGTGAAGAGGGGCCTGACGGCTGTAACTAGGGGGGTGTGGGGAGAGGAGCCCGATGGCCGTAACTAGAGGGGGGAATAGAGGCCTGACAGCCATGACTAGAGGAGGGGGAGGAGGAAGAGGGGCCCGAAGGCCGTAACGAGGGGCCCTGCTGAATATTGAAGACTCTGCTCCTTGTTTGTTATTCGTAAACAAGTGACACAAAAATAAATAGCAGAAGGGATGGAAATGAGGCCAATAAAAAAGTGACCTCCCTCCGGGGCCCATCAGCAGGGCTGGGGGCCACAGTCTGTGCATCATCCCTGGAGCAGATTTCAGCTCTGCAGTTTACAAGCTGTTAACACTGCGGTGTGAGGCGAGCGCAGGAATCTAACACGTTCCCGGGCCCCCAGCCTGGCTCCTTCCAAGCTGTGAGTAATAGAGAGGCCTGGGGGCCCCCTAACACGTCACTGCACAGTAATGCTAGACCCCTGCCAGGAGGAGAAGGAGCTCCACCCGAAGAGTCTACAGTGCGGTCACCGCTGGAAGCATCACACAGGGCTGGCGGCCAGAAAATATCCACACAACACAGAGGAAGAGCGCCCCCCGGAGGGAGGACCAGGAATCACTGAGATCACCATACACAACTGCTGGAGGAAAGCGCCACATGGAGGGAGGACCAGGAATCACTGAGATCACCATACACAACTGCTGGAGGAGAGCGCCACCTGGAGGGAGGACCAGGAATCACTGAGATCACCATACACAACTGCTGGAGGAAAGCGCCACATGGAGGGAGGACCAGGAATCACTGAGATCACCATACACAACTGCTGGAGGAAAGCGCCACACGGAGGGAGGACCAGGAATCACTGAGATCACCATACACAACTGCTGGAGCAAAGCGCCACATGGAGGGAGGACCAGGAATCACTGAGATCACCATACACAACTGCTAGGGGAGAGCGCCACCTGGAGGGAGGACCAGGAATCACAACTGCTGGAGGAGAGCGCCCCCGAGAGGGAGGACCAGGAATCACAACTGCTGGAGGAGAGCGCCACATGGAGGGAGGACCAGGAATCACTGAGATCACCATACACTACTGCTGGAGGAGAGCGCCACATGGAGGGAGGACCAGGAATCACCGAGATCACCATACACAACTGCTGGAGGAAAGCGCCACACGGAGGGAGGACCAGGAATCACTGAGATCACCATACACAACTGCTGGAGCAAAGCGCCACATGGAGGGAGGACCAGGAATCACTGAGATCACCATACACAACTGCTGGAGCAAAGCGCCACATGGAGGGAGGACCAGGAATCACAACTGCTGGAGGAGAGCGCCCCCGAGAGGGAGGACCAGGAATCACAACTGCTGGAGGAGAGCGCCCCCCGGAGGGAGGACCAGGAATCACTGAGATCACCATACACAACTGCTGGAGGAGAGCGCCACATGGAGGGAGGACCAGGAATCACCGAGATCACCATACACAACTGCTGGAGGAAAGCGCCACACGGAGGGAGGACCAGGAATCACCGAGATCACCATACACAACTGCTGGAGGAAAGCGCCACACGGAGGGAGGACCAGGAATCACTGAGATCACCATACACAACTGCTGGAGGAGAGCGCCACATGGAGGGAGGACCAGGAATCACTGAGATCACCATACACAACTGCTGGAGGAGAGCGCCACCTGGAGGGAGGACCAGGAATCACTGAGATCACCGTACACAACTGCTGGAGGAGAGCGCCCCCGAGAGGGAGGACCAGGAATCACTGAGATCATACATCACCATACACAGCTGCTGGAGGAGAGCGCCCCCGGGAGGGAGGACCAGAAATCACCGAGATCACCATACACAACTGCTGGAGGAGAGCGCCCCCCGGAGGGAGGACCAGGAATCACTGAGATCACCATACACAACTGATGGAGGAGAGCGCCACCTGGAGGAAGGACCAGGAATCACTGAGATCACACATCACCATACACAACTGATGGAGGAGAGCGCCACCTGGAGGGAGGACCAGGAATCACTGAGATCACACATCACCATACACAACTGCTGGAGGAGAGCGCCACCTGGAGGAAGGACCAGGAATCACTGAGATCACACATCACCATACACAACTGCTGGAGGAGAGCGCCACCTGGAGGAAGGACCAGGAATCACTGAGATCTCCATACACAACTGCTGGAGGAGAGCGCCCCTGGGAGGGGAGGACCAGGAATCACTGAGATCACCATACACAACTGCTAGGGGAGAGCGCCACCTGGAGGAAGGACCAGGAATCACTGAGATCACCATACACAACTGCTGGAGGAGAGCGCCACCTGGAGGGAGGACCAGGAATCACTGAGATCACCATACACAACTGCTAGGGGAGAGCGCCACCTGGAGGAAGGACCAGGAATCACTCAGATCACCATACAAAACTGCTGGAGGAGAGCGCCACCTGGAGGGAGGACCAGGAATCACTGAGATCACCATACACAACTGCTGCAGGAGAGCGCCACCTGTAGACTAGATTTAGAATTGCAACAATTACCCAGGACATAATAGAAATGTATCCATTTATTTTCCTCTCTTACATGGCCGTATTAATTCTGCAATTCTTTACAGACATCATCTCTGCCCCCATTAGGGCTCACAATCTATATTTCCTTTCGTGTGTCTCTTAGGAACGAGGACACTCGTGTTACATCCAGAGCCTCCATAAGCACCGACAGCGGCCGGGGAAGGACGCCACCAGGTGGTTATAAAGCCAAAGCGTAGAATGTCAGGATGACCAATGGAGCATGAGTGTCACTCCGAGGATGGGGCCACGCACTCAGCCGCGCCTCCACACGTACGTCTGGATGGAGTCTCCAGGGGCCACAGCTTCAATCGTCCCCAGGGTGGGATCAGAAATAGAGAAGGCGACATCCAGGGAATGTCTGCAAGAAGAGACGACATCAGAGGGCGGCACCATCCCCCAACAGTATGGAGGGCGGCACCATCCCCGCACAGTATGGAGGGCGGCACCATCCCCCAACAGTATGGAGGGCGGCACCATCCCCGCACAGTATGGAGGGCGGCACCATCCCCCAACAGTATGGAGGGCGGCACCATCCCCGCACAGTATGGAGGGCGGCACCATCCCCCAACAGTATGGAGGGCGGCACCATCCCCGCACAGTATGGAGGGCGGCACCATCCCCGCACAGTATGGAGGGCGGCACCATCCCCGCACAGTATGGAGGGCGGCACTCACCCCGCACAGTATGGAGGGCGGCACTCACCCTGCAACAGTATGGAGGGCGGCACCATCCCCCAACAGTATGGAGGGCGGCACTCCCCCCGCACAGTATGGAGGGTGGCACTCACCCCGCAACAGTATGGAGGGCGGCACTCACCCCGCAACAGTATGGAGGGCGGCACCATCCCCCAACAGTATGGAGGGCGGCACTCCCCCCGCACAGTATGGAGGGCGGCACTCCCCCCGCACAGTATGGAGGGCGGCACTCCCCCCGCACAGTATGGAGGGCGGCACTCCCCCCGCACAGTATGGAGGCGGCACTCCCCCCGCACAGTATGGAGGGCGGCACTCCCCCCGCACAGTATGGAGGGCGGCACTCCCCCCGCACAGTATGGAGGGCGGCACTCCCCCCGCACAGTATGGAGGGCGGCACTCCCCCCGCACAGTATGGAGGGCGGCACTCCCCCGCACAGTATGGAGGGCGGCACTCCCCCCGCACAGTATGGAGGGCGGCACTCCCCCCCGCACAGTATGGAGGGCGGCACTCCCCCCCGCACAGTATGGAGGGCGGCACTCCCCCCCGCACAGTATGGAGGGCGGCACTCCCCCCCGCACAGTATGGACGGCGGCACTTCCCCCCCAGCACAGTATGGAGGGCAGCATTTGCCCCCCCAGCACAGTATGGCAGCATCGTTACCTGTTGAGGATGACGACAGCAGCTGAGCCGTCTGGGCAGAGGAACGCCACACTCTCCAGGGACGACTCCTGGTTGGCCTCCAAGCCGACACGCTGAGCCCCCGGAGGGATGAACTTACTATGAACGATAGATATAAGAGGTGAGCAAAGGGCGGGGGCACCAGGGCCAACATGATACAGGAGGGGGGGGGGGCACCGGGGTCAACATGATACAGGAGGGGGGGCACCAGGGTCAACATGATACAGGAGGGGGGGGCACCAGAGTCAACATGATACAGGAGGGGGGGGGCACCAGAGTCAACATGATACAGGAGGGGGGGCACCAGAGTCCACATGATACAGGAGGGGGGGCACCAGAGTCCACATGATACAGGAGGGGGGGCACCAGAGTCAACATGATACAGGAGGGGGGGGCACCGGGGTCAACATGATACAGGAGGGGGGGCAACGGGGTCAACATGATACAGGAGGGGGGGGCACCGGGGTCAACATGATACAGGAGGAGGGACACCAAAGTCAACATGATACAGGAGGGGCGGCACCAGGGTCAACATGATACAGGAGGGGGGGCACCAGAGTCAACATGATACAGGAGGGGCGGGCACCAGGGTCAACATGATACAGGAGGGGGGGCACCGGGGTCAACATGATACAGGAGGGGGGGCACCGGGGTCAACATGATACAGGAGGGGGGGCACCGGGGTCAACATGATACAGGAGGGGGGGCACCGGGGTCAACATGATACAGGAGGGGGGGCACCAGAGTCAACATGATAAAGGAGGGGGGGCACCGGGGTCAACATGATACAGGAGGGGGGGCAACGGGGTCAACATGATACAGGAGGGGGGGGCACCGGGGTCAACATGATACAGGAGGAGGGACACCAAAGTCAACATGATACAGGAGGGGGGGCACCGGGGTCAACATGATAAAGGAGGGGGGGCACCAGGGTCAACATGATACAGGAGGGGCGGCACCAGGGTCAACATGATACAGGAGGGGGGGCACCAGAGTCAACATGATACAGGAGGGGCGGCACCAGGGTCAACATGATACAGGAGGGGGGGCACCGGGGTCAACATGATACAGGAGGGGGGGCACCGGGGTCAACATGATACAGGAGGGGGGGCACCGGGGTCAACATGATACAGGAGGGGGGGCACCGGGGTCAACATGATACAGGAGGGGGGGCACCAGAGTCAACATGATAAAGGAGGGGGGGCACCGGGGTCAACATGATACAGGAGGGGGGGGGGGCACCGGGGTCAACATGATACAGGAGGGGGGGCACCGGGGCCAACATGATACAGGAGGGGGGGGGCACCGGGGTCAACATGATACAGGAGGGGGGGCACCAGAGTCCACATGATACAGGAGGGGGGGCACCGGGGTCAGCATGATACAGGAGGGGGGGGCACCGGGGTCAGCATGATACAGGAGGGGGGGCACCGGGGTCAACATGATACAGGAGGAGGGGCACCAAAGTCAACATGATACAGGAGGGGGGGCACCGGGGTCAACATGATAAAGGAGGGGGGGCACCAGGGTCAACATGATACAGGAGGGGGGGGCACCAGAGTCAACATGATACAGGAGGGGGGGGCACCAGAGTCAACATGATACAGGAGGGGGGGCACCAGAGTCCACATGATACAGGAGGGGGGGCACCAGGGTCAACATGATACAGGAGGGGGGGCACCGGGGTCAACATGATACAAGGAGGGGGGCACCGGGGTCAACATGATACAGGAGGGGGGGCACCAAAGTCAACATGATACAGGAGGGGGGGCACCGGGGTCAACATGATAAAGGAGGGGGGGGCACCAGAGTCAACATGATACAGGAGGGGGGGGCACCAAAGTCAACATGATACAGGAGGGGGGGCACCAGAGTCAACATGATACAGGAGGGGGGGCACCAGAGTCAACATGATACAGGAGGGGGGGCACCGGGGTCAACATGATACAGGAGGGGGGGCACCGGGGTCAACATGATACAGGAGGGGGGGCACCGGAGTCAACATGATAAAGGAGGGGGGGCACCGGGGTCACCATGATACAGGAGGGGGTGCACCGGGGTCAACATGATACAGGAGGGGGGGCACCGGGGTCAACATGATACAGGAGGGGGGGCACCGGGGTCAACATGATACAGGAGGGGGGGCACCAGAGTCAACATGATACTGGGGGGGGGCACCAGAGTCAACATGATACAGGAGGGGGGGCACCGGGGTCATCAATGAAACAAGGGGAAGGGGCACCAGGGTCATTAATGATACAGGAGGGGGGGACACTAGGATCACACAGGCCGGCGGGAGCCCACCTGAAGTGTGCCATGTGGTAGAAGGTGGGCTGCTTATAGAAGACGTCCTTCTCCAGGTCCACGATCACGGGGCTGTCTACATTGTTGCCCACCCAGGTGGGGCCCCCGCTCACATCCAGGGCCAGGTTCCAATCTGTCCAACCGGTCACATAATAACTCAGATCCTGCAGATAAATCATACAAGGGTTAATCACTCTGGAGCATCTACGAGGGAGGCGCACATCCTCTATACACCCGCCATCAGAGGACGACACATCCTCCACACCCCCGCCATCAGAGGACGACACATCCTCCACACCCCCGCCATCAGAGGACGACACATCCTCCACACCCCCGCCATCAGAGGACGACACATCCTCCATACACCCGCCATCAGAGGACGACACATCCTCCACACCCCCGCCATCAGAGGACGACACATCCTCCACACCCCGCCATCAGAGGACGACACATCCTCCACACCCCCGCCATCAGAGGACGACACATCCTCCACACCCCCGTCATCAGAGGACGACACATCCTCCACACCCCGCCATCAGAGGACGACACATCCTCCACACCCCCGCCATCAGAGGACGACACATCCTCCACACCCCGCCATCAGAGGACGACACATCTCCACACCCCCGCCATCAGAGGACGACACATCCTCCACACCCCCGCCATCAGAGGACGACACATCCTCCACACCCCGCCATCAGAGGACGACACATCCTCCACACCCCGCCATCAGAGGACGACACATCCTCCACACCCCCGCCATCAGAGGACGACACATCCTCCACACCCCCGCCATCAGAGGACGACACATCCTCCACACCCCCGACATCAGAGGACGACACATCCTCCACACCCCCGCCATCAGAGGACGACACATCCTCCACACCCCCGACATCAGAGGAGGACACATCCTCCACACCCCCGCCATCAGAGGACGACACATCCTCCACACCCCCGCCATCAGAGGACGACACATCCTCCACACCCCCGCCATCAGAGGACGACACATCCTCCACACCCCCGCCATCAGAGGACGACACATCCTCCACACCCCCGCCATCAGAGGACGACACATCCTCCACACCCCCGCCATCAGAGGACGACACATCCTCCACACCCCCGACATCAGAGGACGACACATCCTCCACACCCCCGACATCAGAGGACGACACATCTCCACATTCTCCACACCCCAGACATCAGAGGACAACACATCCTCCACACCCCCGACATCAGAGGACGACACATCCTCCACACCCCCGCCATCAGAGGACGACACATCCTCCACACCCCCGCCATCAGAGGACGACACATCCTCCACACCCCCGCCATCAGAGGACGACACATCCTCCACACCCCCGCCATCAGAGGACGACACATCCTCCACACCCCCGACATCAGAGGACAACACATCCTCCACACCCCCGACATCAGAGGACAACACATCCTCCACACCCCCGCCATCAGAGGACGACACATCCTCCACACACCCCCGCCATCAGAGGACGACACATCCTCCACACCCCCGCCATCAGAGGACGACACATCCTCCACACCCCCGCCATCAGAGGACAACACATCCTCCACACCCCCGCCATCAGAGGACAACACATCCTCCACACCCCCGTCATCAGAGGACGACACATCCTCCACACCCCCGCCATCAGAGGACAACACATCCTCCACACCCCCGACATCAGAGAACGACACATCCTCCACATTCTCCACACCCCCGCCATCAGAGGACAACACATCCTCCACACCCCCGCCATCAGAGGACGACACATCCTCCACACCCCCGCCATCAGAGGACAACACATCCTCCACAC
This sequence comes from Allobates femoralis, assembly GCA_033576535.1. NCBI lineage: Eukaryota > Metazoa > Chordata > Amphibia > Anura > Aromobatidae > Allobates > Allobates femoralis. The sequence continues at coordinate 119,269,992 of JARQOC010000012.1, read as the reverse complement.
CCCCGACATCAGAGGACAACACATCCTCCACACCCCCGCCATCAGAGGACGACACATCCTCCACACCCCCGCCATCAGAGGACGACACATCCTCCACACCCCCGCCATCAGAGGACGACACATCCTCCACACCCCCGCCATCAGAGGAAGACACATCCTCCACACCCCCGCATCAGAGGACAACACATCCTCCACACCCCCGACATCAGAGGACTACACATCCTCCACACCCCCGACATCAGAGGACTACACATCCTCCACATTCTCACACCCCAGACATCAGAGGACAACACATCCTCCACACCCCCGCCATCAGAGGACGACACATCCTCCACACCCCCGCCATCAGAGGGCGACACATCCTCCACACCCCCGCCATCAGAGGGCGACACATCCTCCACACCCCCGCCATCAGAGGACGACACATCCTCCACACCCCCGCCATCAGAGGACGACACATCCTCCATACACCCGCCATCAGAGGACGACACATCCTCCACACCCCCGCCATCAGAGGACGACACATCCTCCATACACCCGCCATCAGAGGACGACACATCCTCCACACCCCCGCCATCAGAGGACAACACATCCTCCACACCCCCGACATCAGAGGACGACACATCCTCCACACCCCCGCCATCAGAGGACGACACATCCTCCACACCCCCGCCATCAGAGGACGACACATCCTCCACACCCCCGCCATCAGAGGACGACACATCCTCCACACCCCCGCCATCAGAGGACGACACATCCTCCACACCCCCGCCATCAGAGGACAACACATCCTCCACACCCCCGACATCAGAGGACGACACATCCTCCACACCCCCGCCATCAGAGGACGACACATCCTCCACACCCCCGCCATCAGAGGGCGACACATCCTCCACACCCCAGACATCAGAGGACGACACATCCTCCACACCCCCGCCATCAGAGGACGACACATCCTCCACACCACCGCCATCAGAGGACGACACATCCTCCACACCACCGCCATCAGAGGACAACACATCCTCCACACCACCGCCATCAGAGGACAACACATCCTCCACACCCCCGCCATCAGAGGACAACACATCTCCACACCCCCGACATCAGAGGACGACACATCCTCCACACCCCCGCCATCAGAGGACAACACATCCTCCACACCCCCGACATCAGAGGACAACACATCCTCCACATTCTCCACACCCCAGACATCAGAGGACAACACATCCTCCACACCCCCGACATCAGAGGACGACACATCCTCCACACCCCCCCGCCATCAGAGGAAGACACATCCTCCACACCCCCGCCATCAAGAGGGACACATCCTCCACACCCCCGACATCAGAGGACGAACACAATCCTCCACACCCCCGCCATCAGAGGAGGACACATCCTCCACACCCCCGCCAACAGATGACGACACATCCTCCACACCCCCGCCATCAGAGGACAACACATCCTCCACACCCCCGCCATCAGAGGACGACACATCCTCCACACCCCCGCCATCAGAGGACGACACATCCTCCATATACCGATATGAGCAGCCACCTCCCCTCACCTCTATGATACGCTGACTGTAGTGGTTCCCCCGCTCCCAGCTTCCCAGTCGCACGCCCTTATCCCAGGGAGTGAAGCCGGCACAGGCCTCCGAGGCAAAGAGATAGTATTCTGGGAAGAGCTGCCGAGTGCTGCCGAGGCTGAGGGCTGCCGGGACCACTGAGTCCAGGTACCAGTGTACTGCGATCCCATGGATATAACGGGCAGCACGCAGGTCAGACAAGATCTGAGGACAGAGAAAGGACAAGAAGATGAGAAAGGGGACTGCAACAGCAGAATAGTGAGTGCAGCTCTGGAGTATAATACAGGAGGTAACTCAGGATCAGTAATGTAATGTATGTACACAGTGACTCCACCAGCAGAATAGTGAGTGCAGCTCTGCAGTATAATACAGGAGGTAACTCAGGATCAGTAATGTAATGTATGTACACAGTGACTGCACCAGCAGAATAGTGAGTGCAGCTCTGGAGTATAATACAGGAGGTAACTCAGGATCAGTAATGTAATGTATGTACACAGTGACTGCACCAGCAGAATAGTGAGTGCAGCTCTGGAGTATAATACAGGAGGTAACTCAGGATCAGTAATGTAATGTATGTACACAGTGACTGCACCAGCAGAATAGTGAGTGCAGCTCTGGAGTATAATACAGGAGGTAACTCAGGATCAGTAATGTAATGTATGTACACAGTGACTGCACCAGCAGAATAGTGAGTGCAGCTCTGGAGCATAATACAGGAGGTAACTCAGGATCAGTAACGTAATGTATGTACACAGTGACTGCACCAGCAGAATAGTGAGTGCAGCTCTGGGGTATAATACAGGAGGTAACTCAGGATCAGTAATGTAATGTATGTACACAGTGACTGCACCAGCAGAATAGTGAGTGCAGCTCTGGAGTATAATACAGGAGGTAACTCGGGATCAGTAATGTAATGTATGTACACAGTGACTCCACCAGCAGAATAGTGAGTGCAGCTCTGGAGTATAATACATTACATTACTGATGCTGTATGTACACAGTGACTGCACCAGCAGAATAGTGAGTGCAGCTCTGGAGTATAATACAGGAGGTAACTCAGGATGGGTAATGTAATGTATGTACACAGTGACTACACCAGCAGAATAGTGAGTGCAGCTCTGGAGTATAATACAGGAGGTAACTCAGGATCAGTAATGTAATGTATGTACACAGTGACTGCACCAGCAGAATAGTGAGTGCAGCTCTGGAGTATAATACAGGAGGTAACTCAGGATCAGTAATGTAATGTATGTACACAGTGACTGCACCAGCAGAATAGTGAGTGCAGCTCTGGAGTATAATACAGGAGGTAACTCAGGATCAGTAATGTAATGTATGTACACAGTGACTGCACCAGCAGAATAGTGAGTGCAGCTCTGGAGTATAATACAGGAGGTAACTCGGGATCAGTAATGTAATGTATGTACACAGTGACTCCACCAGCAGAATAGTGAGTGCAGCTCTGGAGTATAATACAGGAGGTAACTCAGGATCAGTAATGTATGTACACAGTGACTGCACCAGCAGAATAGTGAGTGCAGCTCTGGAGTATAATACAGGAGGTAACTCAGGATCAGTAATGTAATGTATGTACACAGTGACTGCACCAGCAGAATAGTGAGTGCAGCTCTGGAGTATAATACAGGAGGTAACTCAGGATCAGTAATGTATGTACACAGTGACTGCTCCAGCAGAATAGTGAGTGCAGCTCTGGAGTATAATACAGGATGTAACTCAGGATCAGTAATGTAATGTATGTATACAGTGACTGCACCAGCAGAATAGTGAGTGCAGCTCTGGAGTATAATACAGGAGGTAACTCAGAATCAGTATTGTAATGTATGTACACAATGACTGCACCAGCAGAATAGTGAGTGCAGCTCTGGAGTATAATACAGGAGGTAACTCAGGATCAGTAATATAGTGTATGTGGACAGTGACTGCACTAGCAGAATAGTGAGTGCAGCTCTGGAGTATAATACAGGAGGTAACTCAGGATCAGTAATGTAATGTATATACACAGTGACTGCACCAGCAGAATAGTGAGTGCAGCTCTGGAGTATAATACAGGAGGTAACTCAGGATCAGTAATGTAATGTATGTACACAGTGACTGCACCAGCAGAATAGTGAGTGCAGCTCTGGAGTATAATACAGGAGGTAACTCAGGATCAGTAATGTAATGTATGTACACAGTGACTGCACCAGCAGAATAGTGAGTGCAGCTCTGGAGTATAATACAGGAGGTAACTCAGGATCAGTAATGTAATGTATGAGTAATGTAATGTATGTACACAGTGACTGCACCAGCAGAATAGTGAGTGCAGCTCTGGAGTATAATACAGGAGGTAACTCAGGATCAGTAATGTAATGTATTTACACAGTGAGGGCACCAGCAGAATAGTGAGTGCAGCTCTGGAATATAATACAGGAGGTAACTCAGGATCAGTAATGTAATGTATGTACACAGTGACTGCACCAGCAGAATAGTGAGTGCAGCTCTGGAGTATAATACAGGAGGTAACTCGGGATCAGTAATGTAATGTATTTACACAGTGAGGGCACCAGCAGAATAGTGAGTGCAGCTCTGGAATATAATACAGGAGGTAACTCAGGATCAGTAATGTAATGTATGTACACAGTGACTGCACCAGCAGAATAGTGAGTGCAGCTCTGGAGTATAATACAGGAGGTAACTCAGGATCAGTAATGTAATGTATGTACACAGTGACTGCACCAGCAGAATAGTGAGTGCAGCTCTGGAGTATAATACAGGAGGTAACTCAGGATCAGTAATGTAATGTATGTACACAGTGACTGCACCAGCAGAATAGTGAGTGCAGCTCTGGAGTATAATACAGGAGGTAACTCAGGATCAGTAATGTAATGTATGTACACAGTGACTGCACCAGCAGAATAGTGAGTGCAGCTCTGGAGTATAATACAGGAGGTAACTCAGGATCAGTAATGTAATGTATTTACACAGTGAGGGCACCAGCAGAATAGTGAGTGCAGCTCTGGATATAATACAGGAGGTAACTCAGGATCAGTAATGTAATGTATGTACACAGTGACTGCACCAGCAGAATAGTGAGTGCAGCTCTGGAGTATAATACAGGAGGTAACTCAGGATCAGTAATGTAATGTATGTACACAGTGACTGCACCAGCAGAATAGTGAGTGCAGCTCTGGAGTATAATACAGGAGGTAACTCAGGATCAGTAATGTAATGTATGTACACAGTGACTGCACCAGCAGAATAGTGAGTGCAGCTCTGGAGTATAATACAGGAGGTAACTCAGGATCAGTAATGTAATGTATGTACACAGTGACTGCACCAGCAGAATAGTGAGTGCAGCTCTGGAGTATAATACAGGAGGTAACTCAGGATCAGTAATGTAATGTATGTACACAGTGACTGCACCAGCAGAATAGTGAGTGCAGCTCTGGAGTATAATACAGGAGGTAACTCAGGATCAGTAAATAGTAATGTAGTTTAAACAGTAGTAGGTCGGCACCAGCAGAATAGTGAGTGCAGCTCTGGAGTATAATACAGGAGATAACTCAGGATCAGTAATGTAATGTATGTGCACAGTGACTGCACCAGCAGAATAGTGAGTGCAGCTCTGGAATATAATACAGGAGGTAACTCAGGATCAGTAATGTAATGTATGTACACAGTGACTGCACCAGCAGAATAGTGAGTGCAGCTCTGGAGTATAATACAGGAGGTAACTCAGGATCAGTAATGTAATGTATGTACACAGTGACTGCACCAGCAGAATAGTGAGTGCAGCTCTGGAGTATAATACAGGAGGTAACTCAGGATCAGTAATGTAATGTATGTACACAGTGACTGCACCAGCAGAATAGTGAGTGCAGCTCTGGAGGATAATACAGGATTATAGTAAGGTAAGGACTTCTTACCACTTTGGCCCAGTGGGGCAGCAGGATCCGGTTGTCATCTAATATGATGATTTGGACATTTTTGTGGGAGCTGTTGGTAATTGCAGGGCCCAGATCTGAGGCAATGAAGTCCCTCATGAGCTCCGGGGTGAACCCTAAGCTTTGGAAGGGGTAATCGCTGATCATCCCGGCCGTGGGCTCATTCTCCACAGTCACTGCCCAGAAGGTGACATTGTGCCTGGCGTATTCATCCAGGAACCTAGAGGAGGAGAGGGAGCACTCAGCGAAAGAGGGAGCAGTCAGCCGAGGAGGAGGGAGCAGTCAGCCGAGGAGGAGGGAGCAGTCAGCCGAGGAGGAGGGAGCAGTCGGCCGAGGAGGAGGGAGCAGTCGGCCGAGGAGGAGGGAGCAGTCGGCCGAGGAGGAGGGAGCAGTCGGCCGAAGAGGAGGGAGCAGTCGGCCGAAGAGGAGGGAGCAGTCGGCCGAGGAAGAGGGAGCAGTCGGCCGAGGAAGAGGGAGCAGTCGGCCGAGGAAGAGGGAGCAGTCGGCCGAGGAAGAGGGAGCAGTCGGCCGAAGAGGAGGGAGCAGTCGGCCGAGGAGGAGGGAGCAGTGAGCCGAGGAAGAGGGAGCAGTCAGCCGAGGAAGAGGGAGCAGTCAGCCGAAGAGGAGGGAGCAGTCAGCCGAGGAAGAGGGAGCAGTCAGCCGAAGAGGAGGGAGCAGTCAGCGAAAGAGGAGGGAGCAGTCAGCGAAAGAGGAGGGAGCAGTCAGCGAAAGAGGAGGGAGCAGTCAGCGAAAGAGGAGGGAGCACTCAGCCGAGGAAGAGGGAGCAGTCAGCCGAAGAGGAGGGAGCACTCAGCAAAAGAGGGAGCAGTCAGCCGAAGAGGAGGCAGCACTCAGCAAAAGAGGGAGCAGTCGGCCGAGGAGGAGGCAGCAGTCGGCCGAGGAGGAGGCAGCAGTCGGCCGAGGAGGAGGCAGCAGTCGGCCGAGGAGGAGGCAGCAGTCGGCCGAGGAGGAGGCAGCAGTCGGCCGAGGAGGAGGCAGCAGTCGGTCGAGGAGGAGGGAGCAGTCAGCACAGGAGGGAGCAGTCAGCGAAAGAGGAGGGAGCAGTCAGCGAAAGAGGAGGGAGCAGTCAGCGAAAGAGGAGGGAGCAGTCAGCGAAAGAGGAGGGAGCAGTCAGCCGAGGAAGAGGGAGCAATCAGCCGAGGAAGAGGGAGCAGTCAGCCGAGGAAGAGGGAGCAGTCAGCACAGGAGGGAGCAGTCAGCACAGGAGGGAGCAGTCAGCACAGGAGGGAGCAGTCAGCACAGGAGGGAGCAGTCAGCCCAGGAGGGAGCAGTCAGCACAGGAGGGAGCAGTCAGCCGAGACCACTGCCCAGCAGCTGGCAGAGGCAGCACACGGACCTAATGAAGTACTGGGCCCAGGTCTTGTAGTAACGGTCACCGGGTGACCCCTTTAAGGTCCCTTTGCCTGTGACCTTCCCGTTGGTCTTCATCCACGGCGGGGCCGTCCAGGGACTGGCGAATAAGGCTATTGGATTTGGGGACAACAACTGGGCTCTCTGGATCAGTGGAATCTGCGGGGACAGAAGAGTGAAAGGCCAGAGACCAGCGGATCTGCGGGGACATGAGAGAGAGGACAGGGATCTACGGGATCTGCAGAGGCACAAGAGAGAGGACAGAGATCAGTGGGATCTGCGGGGACAGGAGAGAGAGGACAGACATCAGTGGGATCTGCGGGGACACGAGAGAGAGGACAGAGATCAGTGGGATCTGCGGGGACACGAGAGAGAGGACAGAGATCAGTGGGATCTGCTGGGACATGAGAGAGAGAAGGCAGAGATCAGTGGGATCTGCGGGGACAGGAGAGAGAGGACAGAGATCAGTGGGATCTGCTGGGACATGAGAGAGAGAAGACAGAGATCAGCGGGATCTGCGGGGACAGGAGAGAGAGGACAGAGATCAGTGGGATCTGCGGGGACACGAGAGAGAGGACAGAGATCAGTGGGATCTGCGGGGACACGAGAGAGAGGACAGAGATCAGTGGGATCTGCTGGGACACGAGAGAGAGGACCGGGATCTGCAGGACACGAGAGAGGACAGAGATCAGTGGGATCTGCGGGGACACGAGAGAGAGGACAGAGATCAGTGGGATCTGCTGGGACACGAGAGAGAGGACCGGGATCTGCAGGGACACGAGAGAGGACAGAGATCAGTGGGATCTGCGGGGACACGAGAGAGAGGACAGAGATCAGTGGGATCTGCTGGGACACGAGAGAGAGGACCGGGATCTGCAGGGACACGAGAGAGGACAGAGATCAGTGGGATCTGCGGGGACATGAGAAAGGACAGAGATCAGCAGGATCTTCTCACCTTCAGCTTCGTGTCTTCCTCCTGTAAAGCGAATGAGTCCAGAGTAAAGTCGCCATCACTGTCCAGATAGGTGTAGACCCGCGTGGAGAAGTCACAGCTGGCCATGGGCACCCGCAGGACGCTGTACCCGATCCCTGCAACAGCACCCATTATATAGCCCCACAGCGCTGTACCCGATCCCCGTGCACACAGTACAGTAGTGCAGCTCAGACGTTGCCCGCATGGTTACCTTCCTCGGAGAAGTAGGCCCGGAGCAGGTTGTTCTGGGTCCCCGCGCTCAGTGCCAGGATGTTCATGGCCGCCGAGTCAGTCATGGCACCACCAAACCCCTTGATGAACTGGAAACGTTTCTTGTCTTGGAATGTGAAGATGAGACCTACAGGGTAGACACCGTCATCTCACTGCTGAGACCCCTGTACAGACAGAACCGACATCTCACCCCTGGGACCCCTGTACAGACAGCACCATCATCTCACCACCAGGACCCCTGTACAGACAGCACCATCATCTCACCACCAGGACCCCTGTACAGACAGCACCATCATCTCACCACCAGGACCCCTGTACAGACAGCACCGTCATCTCACCGCTGGGACCCCTGTACAGACAGAACTGTCATCTCACCCCTGGGATCCCTGTACAAACAGCACTGTCATCTCACTCCTGCGACCCCTGTACAGACAGCACTGTCATCTCACCACCAGGACCCCAGTACAGACAGCACCGTCATCTCACTGCTGAGACCCCTGTACAGACAGAACCGACATCTCACCCCTGGGACCCCAGTACAGACAGCACCGTCATCTCACCACCAGGACCCCTGTACAGACAGCACCGTCATCTCACCACCAGGAGCCCTGTACAGACAGCACCATCATCTCACCACCAGGACCCCTGTACAGACAGCACCATCATCTCACCACCAGGACCCCTGTACAGACAGCACCATCATCTCACCACCAGGACCCCTGTACAGACAGCACCATCATCTCACCACCAGGACCCCTGTACAGACAGCACCATCATCTCACCACCAGGACCCCTGTACAGACAGCACCATCATCTCACCACCAGGACCCCTGTACAGACAGCACCATCATCTCACCACCAGGACCCCTGTACAGACAGCACCATCATCTCACCACCAGGACCCCTGTACAGACAGCACCATCATCTCACCACCAGGACCCCTGTACAGACAGCACCATCTTCTCACTGTTGAGACCTGTGTACAGAGAGCACTGTCATCTCACCGCTGGGACCCCCGTACAGACAGCACTGTCATCTCACTGCTGAGACCCCAGTACAGACAGCACCGTCATCTCACCACCAGGACCCCTGTACAGACAGCACTGTCATCTCACCGCTGGGACCCCTGTACAGACAGAACCGTCATCTCACCACCAGGACCCCAGTACAGACAGCACCGTCATCTCACTGCTGGGACCCCTGTACAGACAGAACCGTCATCTCACCCCTGGGACCCCTGTACAGACAGCACCACCATCTCACCGCTGGGACCCCTGTACAAACAGCACTGTCATTTCACTCCTGGGACTCCTGTACAGACAGCACCGTCATCTCACTGCTGAGACCCCAGTACAGACATCACCGTCATCTCACCACCAGGACCCCAGTACAGACAGCACCGTCATCTCACCGCTGGGACCCCTGTACAGACAGCACCGCCATCTCACCGCCAGGACCCCTGTACAAACAGCACTGTCATCTCACCCCTGGGACCCCTGTACAGACAGCACCGTCATCTCACTCCTGGGACCCCTGTAAGGGCAGCACCATCATCTCACCGCCGGGACCCCTGTACAGACAGCACTGTCATCTCACCATCAGGACCCCAGTACAGACAGCACTGTCATCTCACCGCTGGGACCCCTGTACAGACAGCACCATCATCTCACCATCAGGACCCCAGTACAGACAGCACCGTCATCTCACTGCTGAGACCCCTGTACAGACAGCACCGCCATCTCACCGCCAGGACCCCTGTACAAACAGCACTGTCATCTCACCCCTGGGACCCCTGTACAGACAGCACCGTCATCTCACCGCTGGGACCCCAGTACAGACATCACTGTCATCTCACCACCAGGACCCCCGTACAGACAGCACTGTCATCTCACTGCTGAGACCCCAGTACAGACAGCACCGTCATCTCACCACCAGGACCCCTGTACAGACAGCACTGTCATCTCACCGCTGGGACCCCTGTACAGACAGAACCGTCATCTCACCACCAGGACCCCAGTACAGACAGCACCGTCATCTCACCGCTGGGACCCCTGTACAAACAGCACTGTCATTTCACTCCTGGGACCCCCGTACAGACAGCACTGTCATCTCACTGCTGAGACCCCAGTACAGACAGCACCGTCATCTCACCACCAGGACCCCTGTACAGACAGCACTGTCATCTCACCGCTGGGACCCCTGTACAGACAGAACCGTCATCTCACCACCAGGACCCCAGTACAGACAGCACCGTCATCTCACCGCTGGGACCCCTGTACAGACAGAACCGTCATCTCACCCCTGGGACCCCTGTACAGACAGCACCACCATCTCACCGCTGGGACCCCTGTACAAACAGCACTGTCATTTCACTCCTGGGACTCCTGTACAGACAGCACCGTCATCTCACTGCTGAGACCCCTGTACAGACAGCACCATCATCTCACCACCAGGACCCCAGTACAGACAGCACCGTCATCTCACTGCTGAGACCCCAGTACAGACATCACCGTCATCTCACCACCAGGACCCCAGTACAGACAGCACCGTCATCTCACCGCTGGGACCCCTGTACAGACAGCACCGCCATCTCACCGCCAGGACCCCTGTACAAACAGCACTGTCATCTCACCCCTAGGACCCCTGTACAGACAGCACCGTCATCTCACCGCTGGGACCCCTGTACAGACAGCACCGTCATCTCACTCCTGGACCCCTGTAAGGGCAGCACCATCATCTCACCGCCGGGACCCCTGTACAGACAGCACTGTCATCTCACCATCAGGACCCCAGTACAGACAGCACTGTCATCTCACCGCTGGGACCCCTGTACAGACAGCACCATCATCTCACCATCAGGACCCCAGTACAGACAGCACCGTCATCTCACTGCTGAGACCCCTGTACAGACAGCACCGCCATCTCACTGCCAGGACCCCTGTACAAACAGCACTGTCATCTCACCCCTGGGACCCCTGTACAGACAGCACCGTCATCTCACCGCTGGGACCCCAGTACAGACATCACCGTCATCTCACCACCAGGACCCCCGTACAGACAGCACTGTCATCTCACTGCTGAGACCCCAGTACAGACAGCACCGTCATCTCACCACCAGGACCCCTGTACAGACAGCACTGTCATCTCACCGCTGGGACCCCTGTACAGACAGAACCGTCATCTCACCACCAGGACCCCAGTACAGACAGCACCGTCATCTCACCGCTGGGACCCCTGTACAAACAGCACTGTCATTTCACTCCTGGGACTCCTGTACAGACAGCACCGTCATCTCACTGCTGAGACCCCAGTACAGACATCACCGTCATCTCACCACCAGGACCCCAGTACAGACAGCACCGTCATCTCACCGCTGGACCCCTGTACAGACAGCACCGCCATCTCACCGCCAGGACCCCTGTACAAACAGCACTGTCATCTCACCCCTGGACCCCTGTACAGACAGCACCGTCATCTCACCGCTGGGACCCCTGTACAGACAGCACCGTCATCTCACTCCTGGGACCCCTGTAAGGGCAGCACCATCATCTCACCGCCGGGACCCCTGTACAGACAGCACTGTCATCTCACCATCAGGACCCCAGTACAGACAGCACTGTCATCTCACCGCTGGGACCCCTGTACAGACAGCACCATCATCTCACCATCAGGACCCCAGTACAGACAGCACCGTCATCTCACTGCTGGGAGCCCTGTACAGACAGCACCGTCATCTCACTGCTGAGACCCCAGTACAGACAGCACCATCATCTCACCATCAGGACCCCAGTACAGACAGCACCGTCATCTCACTGCTGACACCCCTGTACAGACAGCACCGCCATCTCACCGCCAGGACCCCTGTACAAACAGCACTGTCATCTCACCCCTGGGACCCCTGTACAGACAGCACCGCCATCTCACCGCTGGGACCCCTGTACAGACAGCACCGTCATCTCACTCCTGGGACCCCTGTAAGGGCAGCACCATCATCTCACCGCCGGACCCCTGTACAGACAGCACTGTCATCTCACCGCTGGGACCCCTGTACAGACAGCACTGTCATCTCACTGCTGAGACCCCAGTACAGACAGCACCGTCATCTCACTGCTGAGACCCCAGTATAGACAGCACCGCCATCTCATGGCTGAGACCCCTGTACAGACAGCACCGTCATCTCACCGCTGGGACCCCTGTACAGACAGCACCGTCATCTCACCACCAGGACCCCTGTACAGACAGCACCGTCATCTCACCACCAGGACCCCTATACAGACAGCACCGTCATCTCACCACCAGGACCCCTGTACAGACAGCACCGTCATCTCACCGCTGGGACTCCTGTACAGACAGCATTGTCATCTCACCGCTGGGACCCGTGTACAGACAGCACCGCCATCTCACTGCCAGGACCCCTGTAAGGGCAGCACTGTCAGCTCTTACCGGGACGCAACGGTGTCTTCACTATGGGGCCACCGCTCTGCTGCAGACGCTTCCCACTCCGGCTGCTCTCATACACTGAGAAGAACCCCAGCTCCGGCAGGGCCCGGGGCCCCGGACTGTCACAGTATGAGGCATTACAGACACAGACCACTGAGCTCTGCCCAGAGCTCTGCGGCAAACAAGGGAGAGACCCTGAAAAGAGAACATCAAGAGAAAGGATGGGACCTTCAGACCACAGTGACCCCCCCTCCAGTCACCTGCAGGCCCTCTCACCTCTCTCTCCCCCTCCAGTCACCTGCAGGCCCTCTCTCCTCTCTCTCCCCCTCCAGTCACCTGCAGGCCCTCTCTCCTCTCTCTCCCCCTCCAGTCACCTGCAGCCCCTCTCTCCTCTCTCCTCCTCCAGTCACCTGCAGCCCCTCTCTCCTCCTCCAGTCACCTGCAGCCTCTCTCTCCCCTCTCTTCCCTCCTCCAGTCACCTGCAGCCCCTCTCCTCTCTCTCCTTCTCCAGTCACCCGCAGCCCCTCTTTCCCCTCTTCCAGTCACCTGCAGCCCCTCTCTCCTCTCTCCTCCTCCAGTCACCTGCAGCCCCTCTCTCCTTCTCCAGTCACCCGCAGCCCCTCTTTCCCCTCCTCCAGTCACCTGCAGCCCCTCTCTCTCCTCCTCCAGTCACCTGCAGCCCCTCTCTCCTTCTCCAGTCACCCGCAGCCCCTCTTTCCCCTCCTCCAGTCACCTGCAGCCCCTCTTTCCCCTCTTCCAGTCACCTGCAGCCCCTCTCACTCTCCTCCTCCAGTCACCTGCAGCCCCTCGCTCCCCTCCTCCAGTCACCTGCAGCCCCTCGCTCCCCTCCTCCAGTCACCTGCAGCCCCTCCTCTCTCTCCTCCTCCAGTCACCTGCAGCCCCCCTCTCCTCTCTCTCCCCCTCCAGTCACCTGCAGCCCCTCTCTCCCCTCTCTCTCCTCCTCCAGTCACCTGCAGCCCCCCTCTCCTCTCTCTCCTCCTCCAGTCACCTGCAGCCCCTCTCTCCTCTCTCTCCTCCTCCAGTCACCTGCAGCCCCTCTCTCCTCTCTCCCTCCTCCAGTCACCTGCAGCCCCTCTCTCCCCTCCCCCTCCTCCAGTCACCTGCAGCCCCCCCCTCTCTCCCTCCTCCAGTCACCTGCAGCCCTTCTCCTCTCTCTCCCCTCCAGTCACCTGCAGCCCCTCTCCCCCTCCCTCCAGTCACCTGCAGCCCCCCTCTCTCCCTCCTCCAGTCACCTGCAGCCCTCTCTCCCTCCCCCCTCCAGTCACCTGCAGCCCCTCTCCCTCTCTCCCCCTCCATCACCTGCAGCCCCTCTCCCCTCTCTCCCCTCTCCCAGTCACCTGCAGCCCCCTCTCCCTCTTCCCCCCTCCAGTCACCTGCAGCCCTCTCTCCTCTCTCCCTCCTCCAGTCACCTGCAGCCCCCTCCCTCTCTCTCCTCCTCCAGTCACCTGCAGCCCCTCTCCCTCTCCTCCCCTCCAGTCACCTGCAGCCCTCCTCTCCCCTCCTCCAGTCACCTGCAGCCCCTCTCTCCCTCCTCCAGTCACCTGCAGCCCCTCTCTCCCTCCTCCAGTCACCTGCAGCCCCTCCCCTCTCTCCCTCCTCCAGTCACCTGCAGCCCCTCTCTCTCCTCCTCTCCTCCAGTCACCTGCAGCCCCTCTCTCTCTCTCTCCCCTCCTCCAGTCACCTGCAGCCCCTCTCTCCTCCCTCCTCCAGTCACCTGCAGCCCCCTCTCCTCTCCTCCCCCTCCAGTCACCTGCAGCCCCTCTCTCCTCTCTCCCTCCTCCATCACCTGCAGCCCCTCTCTCCCCCTCCTCCCTCTCCAGTCACCTGCAGCCCCTTTCCTCTCTCCCTCCTCCAGTCACCTGCAGCCCTCTCTCCCTCTTCCCCCTCCAGTCACCTGCAGCCCCTCTCTCCCCTCTCTCCCTCCTCCAGTCACCTGCAGCCCCTCTCTCCCTCTCTCCCCCTCCAGTCACCTGCAGCCCCTCTCTCCCCTCTCCTCCTCCAGTCACCTGCAGCCCCTCTCTCCTCTCTCCCCCTCCAGTCACCTGCAGCCCCTCTCTCCTCTCTCCCCCTCCAGTCACCTGCAGCCCCTCTCCCTCTCTCCCCCTCCAGTCACCTGCAGCCCCTCTCTCCCCTCCTCCAGTCACCTGCAGCCCCTCTCTCCCCTCTCTCCCCCTCCAGTCACCTGCAGCCCTTCTCCCTCTCTCTCCCCTCCAGTCACCTGCAGCCCTCTCTCCTCTCTCTCCCCTCCAGTCACCTGCAGCCCTCTCTCCTCTCTCTCCCCTCCAGTCACCTGCAGCCCCTCTCTCCTCCTCCAGTCACCTGCAGCCCCTCTCCCTCCTCCAGTCACCTGCAGCCCTCCTCCCCTCTCTTCCCTCCTCCAGTCACCTCAGCCCCTCTCTCCTCCTCCGTCCCAGTCCCCCTCGCCCTCTTCCCCCTTCCAGTCACCTGCAGCCCCTCTCTCCTTCTCCAGTCACCCGCAGCCCCTCTTTCCCCTCTCCAGTCACCTGCAGCCCCTCTCTCCCTCCTCCAGTCACCTGCAGCCCCTCTCTCTCTCTCTCCTCCCCTCAGTCACCTGCAGCCCCTCCTCCCCTCCTCCAGTCACCTGCAGCCCCTCCCTCCCCCCTCCAGTCACCTGCAGCCCCTCTCTCTCCTCTCCATCACCTGCAGCCCCCCCCCCTCTCTCCCCCTCCATCACCTGCAGCCCCTCTCCCTCTCTCCCTCTCCATCACCTGCAGCCCCCTCTCCCTCTCTCCCCTCCAGTCACTGCAGCCCCTCTCTCCCCTTCCTCCCAGTCACCTGCAGCCCCTCTCCTCTCTCTCCCCTCCAGTCACCTGCAGCCCTCTCTCCTCTCTCCCCCCCTCCAGTCACCTGCAGCCCCTCTCCCCTCTCTCCCTCCTCCAGTCACCTGCAGCCCCTCCTCTCCCCTCCTCCAGTCACCTGCAGCCCTCTCTCCCCTCCTCCCTCCATCACCTGCAGCCCCTCTCCCTCCCTCTACCCCTCTCCCCTCCAGTCACCTGCAGCCCCTCTCTCCCCTCCTCCCCAGTCACCTGCAGCCCTCTCCCCTCTCTCCCCTCCAGTACTGCGCCCTCTCCCCCTCTCATCACCTGCAGCCCCTCTTCCTCCACATGCAGCCCCTCTTCCCCTCCTCCAGTCACCTGCAGCCCCCTCTCCCCTCTCCCCCCAGTCACCTGCAGCCCCTCTCCCCTCTCTCCCCTCAGTCACCTGCAGCCCCTCTCTCCCCCCCCTCCATCACCTGCAGCCCCTCTCTCCCTCTCTCCCCCTCCAGTCACCTCAGCCCCTCTCTCCCTCCTCCAGTCACCTGCAGCCCCTCTCTCCCTCCTCCAGTCACCTGCAGCCCCTCTCTCCCCTCCTCCAGTCACCTGCAGCCCCTCTCCTCCTCCCTCTCCATCACCGCACCCCCTCTCCCCTCTCCAGTCACCGCAGCCCCTCTCCCTCCCCCCCTCCATCACCTGCAGCCCCTCTCTCCTCCTCCAGTCACCTGCAGCCCCTCTCCCTCTCTTCCCCCTCCAGTCACTGCAGCCCTCCTCCCCCCCTCCAGTCACCTGCAGCCCCTCCTCCCCCCTCCAGTCACTGCACCCCCTCTTCCCTCCAGTCACCTGCAGCCCCTCTCTCTCCCCTCAGTCACCTGCACCCTCTCTCCCCTCCCCAGTCACCTGCACCCCTTCCCTCTCTCCCTCCAGTCACCTGCAGCCCCTCTCCTCCCCTCTCCAGTCACCTGCAGCCCCTCTCTCCCCTCCTCCAGTCACCTGCAGCCCCTCTCCTCTCTCTCCCCTCCAGTCACCTGCAGCCCCTCTCTCCCTCCTCCAGTCACCTGCAGCCCCTCTCTCCCCTCCTCCAGTCACCTGCAGCCCCTCTCCCCTCTCTCCTCCAGTCACCTGCAGCCCCTCTCCCCCTCTCCCCCTCCATCACCTGCACCCCTTTCCCTCTCTCCCCTCCAGTCACCTGCAGCCCCTCTCTCCCCTCCTCCAGTCACCTGCAGCCCCTCTCCCCTCTCTCCCTCCTCCGTCACCTGCAGCCCCTCCTCCCCCCCTCTCTCCCTCCCATCACCTGCAGCCCCTCCTTCTCCCTCCATCCTCTCCTCCCTCTCCAGTCACCTGCAGCCCCTCCCCCTTCCACACCTCACTCTCTCCCTCCTCCAGTCACCTGCAGCCCCTCTCCCCTCCCATCTCTCCTCCCTCCCCAGTCACCTGCAGCCCCTCTCCCCTCTCTCTCCCCTCCAGTCACCTGCAGCCCCTCCTCTCCCCTCCTCCAGTCACCTGCAGCCCCTCTCCCCTCTCTCCCCCTCCAGTCACCTGCAGCCCCTCTCTCTCTCCCCCTCCAGTCACCTGCAGCCCCTCTCCCCTCTCCCCCTCCATCACCTGCAGCCCTCTCCCTCTCCCCCCTCCAGTCACCTGCAGCCCCTTCCCTCTCTCCCCTCCAGTCACCTGCAGCCCCTCTCTCCCCTCCTCCAGTCACCTGCAGCCCCTCTCTCTCCTCTCTCCCCCTCCAGTCACCTGCAGCCCCTCTCTCCCCTCCTCCAGTCACCTGCAGCCCCTCTCCCCTCTCTCCCCCTCCAGTCACCTGCAGCCCCTCTCTCCCCTCCTCCAGTCACCTGCAGCCCCTCTCTCCCCTCCTCCAGTCACCTGCAGCCCCTCTCCTCTCTCTCCCCCTCCAGTCACCTGCAGCCCCTCTCTCCCCTCCTCCAGTCACCTGCAGCCCCTCTCTCCCCTCCTCCAGTCACCTGCAGCCCCTCTCCCCTCTCTCCCCCTCCAGTCACCTGCAGCCCTTTCTCCTCTCTCCCCCTCCAGTCACCTGCAGCCCCTCTCTCCCCTCCCTCCAGTCACCTGCAGCCCCTCTCTCCCCTCCTCCAGTCACCTGCAGCCCCTCTCTCTCCTCTCTCCCCCTCCAGTCACCTGCAGCCCCTCTCTCCCCTCCTCCAGTCACCTGCAGCCCCTCTCCCCTCTCTCCCCCTCCAGTCACCTGCAGCCCCTCTCTCCCCTCCTCCAGTCACCTGCAGCCCCTCTCTCCCCTCCTCCAGTCACCTGCAGCCCCTCTCCTCTCTCTCCCCCTCCAGTCACCTGCAGCCCCTCTCTCCCCTCCTCCAGTCACCTGCAGCCCCTCTCCCCTCTCTCCCCCTCCAGTCACCTGCAGCCCCTCTCCCCTCTCTCCCCCTCCAGTCACCTGCAGCCCCTTTCTCCTCTCTCCCCCTCTCCAGTCACCTGCAGCCCCTCTCTCCCCTCTCTCCCCCTCCAGTCACCTGCAGCCCCTTTCTCCTCTCTCCCCCTCCAGTCACCTGCAGCCCCTTTCTCCTCTCTCTCCCCTCCAGTCACCTGCAGCCCCTCTCTCCCCTCTCTCCCCCTCCAGTCACCTGCAGCCCCTCTCTCCTCTCTCCCCCTCCAGTCACCTGCAGCCCCTCTCTCCCCTCTCTTCCCCTCCAGTCACCTGCAGCCCCTTTCTCCTCTCTCCCCTCCAGTCACCTGCAGCCCCTTTCTCCTCTCTCCCCCTCCAGTCACCTGCAGCCCCTCTCTCCCCCTCCAGTCACCTGCAGCCCCTTTCTCCTCTCTCCCCCTCCAGTCACCTGCAGTCCCCCTCTCCTCTCTCTCTCCCCCTCCAGTCACCTGCAGCCCCTTTCTCCTCTCTCCCCCTCCAGTCACCTGCAGCCCCTTTCTCCTCTCTCCCCCTCCAGTCACCTGCAGCCCCTCTCTCCCCTCTCTCCCCCTCCAGTCACCTGCAGCCCCTCTCTCCCTCTCTCCCCCTCCAGTCACCTGCAGCCCCTCTCTCCCTCTCTTCCCCTCCAGTCACCTGCAGCCCCTTTCTCCTCTCTCCCCC
Source organism: Allobates femoralis (assembly GCA_033576535.1). Lineage (NCBI taxonomy): Eukaryota > Metazoa > Chordata > Amphibia > Anura > Aromobatidae > Allobates > Allobates femoralis. Next base: position 119,251,598 of record JARQOC010000012.1, on the reverse strand, counting down.
TCCAGTCACCTGCAGCCCTCTCTCCCCTCTCTCCCCTCCAGTCACCTGCAGCCCCTCTCTCCCCTCTCTCCCCCTCCAGTCACCTGCAGCCCCTCTCTCCTCTCTCCCCCTCCAGTCACCTGCAGCCCCTCTCTCCCCTCTCTTCCCCTCCAGTCACCTGCAGCCCCTTTCTCCTCTCTCCCCCTCCAGTCACCTGCAGCCCCTCTCTCCCCTCTCCCCCTCCAGTCACCTGCAGCCCCTCTCTCCCCTCTCTCCCCCTCCAGTCACCTGCAGCCCCTCTCTCCTCTCTCCCCCTCCAGTCACCTGCAGCCCCTCTCTCCCCTCTCTTCCCTCCTATCAGCAGGAGGAGGAGGATCAGCAGTTGCGGCATTGCTTGCGGCTCCTGGCAGTTTCTCTGCAGACACTTCCTGGTCATGTGATAAAAGTGCAGATCACGTGACCTCCCTTTGTCATCTGATGTCAGATCAACACACACAGAGAATGTGGGCGTGGCCGTGGATTGTTATCTGTGACTGCACGACAGACTCCACCCCTCCCGCGTGGTCACTGCGTGTGTGTCACTGTGTGTCGCTGTGTGTGTCTCTGTGTGTGTCTCTCGATGTGTGTGTTGCTGTGTGTCTGTCGCTGTGTGTGTGTCACTGTGTGTCGCTGTGTGTCTGTCGCTGTGTTGCTGCGTGTGTCGCTGTGTCTGTCACTGTGTGTCGCTTGTATGTCTGTCGCTGTGTTGCTGCGTGTGTCGCTGTGTGTGTCTCTCGATGTGTGTGTCGCTGTGTGTCGCTGCGTGTGTGTCACTTCGTGTCTGTCACTGTGTTGCTGCATGTGTGTCACTGTGTGTCGCTTGTGTGCCTGTTGCTGTGTGCGTGTCACTGCATGTCTGTCGCTGTGTGTCTCTCGATGTGTGTGTGTCACTGTGTGTCTGTCGCTGTGTGTGTCTGTCGCTGTGTTGCTGCGTGTGTCGCTGCATGTGTGTCACTGTGTGTCACTTGTGTGCCTGTCGCTGTGTGTGTTTGCTGCGGGCCTGTCGCTGTGTGTCGCTGTGTGTCTGTCGATGTGTGTTGCTTGTGTGCCTGTCGCTATGTGTGTCGCAGCATGTGTGTCGCTGTGTGTTGTTGCAGTGCATCGTACTGCAGGCTGCAGCGTATTAGGAAACTAATGCGTTAATTTAACATTGGAGTCTATGGGAAACGCATCCGATAACCCATGTTACATACATTACATTAAACATGTCCTCACGTGATGTGAACGCCAGGGAGAAACATGCGCCATGATACCGGGCGGCAGAACTCCAGAGTGACCCCGACTGAGCCACAGTCACACTGGGCGGCGGGGGATCCTCTGCTGCGCTTCTAGCTGTAATCAGGAGCTGTGAAAATACACACCCAAAACTACACACAAAACACACACCCAAACAACACACACCAAAAAACACACCCAAACAACACACACCAAAAAACACACCCAAAACTACATACAAAACACACACCCAAAAACACACCCCAAACAACACACACCCAAAACTACACACCCAAACACACACCAAAAAAAACACACCCAAAACTACACACAAAACACACACAAACAACACACACCAAAAAAAACACACCCAAACAACACACACCAAAAAACACACCCAAAACTACATACAAAACACACACCCAAAAACACACCCCAAACAACACACACCCAAAACTACACACCCAAACACACACACCAAAAAAAACACACCCAAAACTACACACAAAAACACACACACAAACAACACACACCAAAAAAACACACCCAAACAACACACACCAAAAAGAACACACCCAAACACACACCCAAACACACACCCAAACAACACACACCAAAAAAACACACCCAAAACTACACACACAATACACACCCAAATAACACACACCCAAATAACACACACCCAAAATACACACCGCTTATCCCACAGCTGCCACTGATTATCAGGACAGACACCACCGATTCCACTTATAGTCAGGGACATTGACTACTGATCATCAAAGACAGTAACACAATGGACTGATGATTGATGGGCGAGGCAGTGACCCTGGGTTTTGGGGGTTTGTCAGTGATGTATACAATGGACTGATGATTGATGGGCGAGGCAGTGACCCTGGGTTTTGGGGGTTTGCCAGTGATGTATGGGAAGGGACAACACAGCCTTTCTCAATGCTTCTTGTGGGTTAATATTCCTAATTTGGCCAGATTTATTGTTCATTTGCTTGTTGACTCATGATAAGTGGGTGGTGTTCCTTGCCAGAATATTTAGAGCTTTCTTTGTCTGAGTTTGTGTATTGCTAATTTATTGTAAATTACCTCAGTCCCTTTCGGTGTACATTCCTCAGAGAATTAAGCATTAGGATTGAAATGCCGACCAATAAGAGACCGGCCTTATCCCACCAATCCTGTTAGAACACAATATACCCGGTGGTGTAGGTTTGGGTTGTCTTCAGTCACCAGTAGTTCATATGCTGCATACCTTCAACCTAGGGGCTTTGGTCCCGGGCAGTAGACCATAACCTCAGCCTAGGAAATTCAGATCCAGCTGCCAGGATAACATGGTGTCATTATATTCTGCATGGTCTCAGTCTAGGAGCTTTCATGCTGACTAGAGAAGAAGCAAAACTGGATTAGATTCTGCATGACTTCAGCCTAGGATTCTAAGTTTCGGCTGGAATATTAGAAACTACTTACGGAAGATCCCCAGGTTGGAACAATTCAGTCACCTGACTACAGACTTTGCTATGCTCGGTCAGCTTCCTATGCTTGCCACTATTCGTTTTTTGGTGGATGCCCACCAAAAGCGGGGTTCTGCTGGAGTGGCGTAAATGGTCCTTAAAGCTCCAAAGGCACGAATATTCTAATCCTGGGGACCAGAGGAGGGTGAGACTCTGCTGCCTGTTACATTGTGTGTTGTGCTTGTTGTGTTATATGCCTGTCACTGTTGGGGATCTAATTAAGTCTTACCATTGTGTGGTTCTCTCACCCTGTGTTGTCTGAGTAGTGTTCTGCCCACGGGTACGGAGTTTGGGCATGCTGTTGGGATGAGCCCTGGTCCATGCAGTCTTTGTAAAGACCCCCATGTCTCCACAGAGGAGAGCACCCACTGACCCCGTGTCTCCACAGAGGAGAGCACCCACTGACCCCCGTGTCTCCACAGAGGAGAGCACCCACTGACCCCTGTCTCCTCAGAGGAGAGCACCCACTGACCCCCGTGTCTCCACAGAGGAGAGCACCCACTGACCCCGTGTCTCCACAGAGGAGAGCCCCCCTGACCCCCGTGTCTCCACAGGGGAGAGCGCCCACTGACCCCCGTGTCTCCACAGAGGAGAGCGCCCGCTGACCCCCATGTCTCCACAGAGGAGAGCGCCCGCTGACCCCCGTGTCTCCACAGAGAGCACCCACTGACCCCCGTGTCTCCACAGAGGAGAGCACCCACTGACCCCCGTGTCTCTACAGAGGAGAGCACCCACTGACCCCCTTGTCTCTACAGAGGAGAGCACCCACTGACCCCCTTGTCTCCACAGAGGAGAGCACCCACTGACCCCCGTGTCTCCACAGAGGAGAGCACCCACTGACCCCCGTGTCTCCACAGAGGAGAGCACCCACTGACCCCCGTGTCTCCACAGAGGAGAGAGCACCCGCTGACCCCTGTGTCTCCACAGAGGAGAGTGCCCGCTGCCCCCCGTGTCTCCACAGAGAGCACCCACTGACCCCTGTGTCTCCACAGAGGAGAGCACCCACTGACCCCCGTGTCTCCATAGAGGAGAGCACCCACTGACCCCCGTGTCTCTACAGAGGAGAGAGCACCCGCTGACCCCCGTGTCTCCACAGAGGAGAGCACCCACTGACCCCCGTGTCTCCACAGAGGAGAGTGCCCGCTGACCCCCGTGTCTCCATAGAGGAGAGCACCCACTGACCCCCGTGTCTCTACAGAGGAGAGCACCCGCTGACCCCCGTGTCTCCACAGAGGAGAGCACCCACTGACCCCCGTGTCTCCACAGAGGAGAGCCCCCTGACCCCCGTGTCTCCACAGGGGAGAGCACCCACTGACCCCCGTGTCTCCACAGAGGAGAGCGCCCGCTGACCCCCATGTCTCCACAGAGGAGAGCGCCCGCTGACCCCCGTGTCTCCACAGAGAGCACCCACTGACCCCCGTGTCTCCACAGAGGAGAGCACCCGCTGACCCCTGTGTCTCCACAGAGGAGAGTGCCCGCTGCCCCCCGTGTCTCCACAGAGAGCACCCACTGACCCCTGTGTCTCCACAGAGGAGAGCACCCACTGACCCCCGTGTCTCTACAGAGGAGAGAGCACCCGCTGACCCCCGTGTCTCCACAGAGGAGAGCACCCACTGACCCCCGTGTCTCCACAGAGGAGAGCGCCCGCTGACCCCCGTGTCTCCATAGAGGAGAGCACCCACTGACCCCCGTGTCTCTACAGAGGAGAGAGCACCCACTGACCCCCGTGTCTCCACAGAGGAGAGTGCCCGCTGACCCCCGTGTCTCCACAGAGGAGAGCACCCACTGACCCTCGTGTCTCCACGTCTCTCAGCGCTTCTGATGGAGGCACAAAGTCCTTGGATGCCACAATCCCATCTTCCTTCTTGGATATGGAGTTGAGCTGCTTTGTGAGATCTCTCAGCGCCTCTTTACTGAAGTCTGTGTGCAGTTTAATGTGAAAATCCTTACTAGAGGCATCCAGAACGGCGTGAAGGCCCCAACGTCACAGGAACCCTAGAATCATAGAAAGGTTGAGGTGGATGGGACCTCCTGGGTCAACTGATGCAGCCCCCTGGGACCTGCTCTGGGTCAGTAGTTGGTTCTGTTATCCCTCTGGATGATAAGGGTCCAGAAAGCAGGGTGTTACCCATGTTATGAGCACTTTTTGGGTGACAATAGCTATGTAGGTTGTTACGCAGAGATTACACTTTTCCATCAGCCCAACAGGACGAGGGGCCTAACATTTTTCCATCAGCTCTACAGGCCAGGGGTGTAACACTTTGCCATCAGCTCTACAGGCCGGGGGCGTAACACTTTTCCATCAGCCCGACAGGCCGGGGGCTTAACACTTTTTCATCATCCCGACAGGCCGGGGGCGTAACACTTTTCCATCAGCCCGACAGGCCGGGGGCGTAACACTTTTCCATCAGCCCGACAGGCCGGGGGCGTAACACTTTTCCATCAGCCCGACAGGCCGGGAGCGTAACACTTTTCCATCAGCCCGACAGGCCGGGTGCGTAACACTTTCCCATCAGCCCGACAGGCCGGGGGCGTAACACTTTTCCATCAGCCCGACAGGCCGGGGGCGTAACACTTTTCCATCAGCCCGACAGGCCGGGCCGTAACACTTTTCCATCAGCCCGACAGGCCGGGGGTGTAACACTTTGCCATCAGCTCTACAGGTCAGGGGTGTAACAATTTGCCATCAGCTCTACAGGCCAGGGGTGTAACACTTTGCCATCAGCTCTACAGGCCGGGGGCGTAACACTTTTCCATCAGCCTGACAGGCCGGGGGCGTAACACTTTTCCATCAGCCCGACAGGCCAGGGCATAATATTCAGCCCACCATTGTGGTCGCTCTCTGTATTATTATCCAGGCCTTTGCTCACCTCCCTTCTTTGGGGATTGGGTGAAGGGTGAGGATAGCAGTGATGACCGCCCCTCCATTATGACGGACCCCATTAATAACACGAGTCTTAGGTTCACTTATTTTATTTCTCCATTAGCCTTCATTAAAAAAAGCAAAATAATTAAATAATGGGATTTCCCTTCACACCAGTGTACGAGTTCAAGTAAAGTGTTGTCACCAAGGGAAGGCACACTCCCTGTTCCCCGCCGGACCCCCGGCCCGTCCACCGCTCGGCCCCAGGGGTCATCTGATTAGTGCAAGGACAGAAACACAACTCCCCCTGGAATGTGGGCTGTGCCCCCCTGGCGGGCCGCCATGTGCACGGGACGGGGGGGCCGACACATTGGTCCCCGCTGCAATCTCTCAATCATCTATAGAGTGCACTGCTAGGTGTAGACTGTGGCCCCGTGTGCTGGAGGGGGTCTGTGTATTAGGGGCCCCAGCAGTGGATGGAGGCCTCAGTGCGGAGCAGGCCTGGAACTGGACACCTGATACACAGCCCCCTATTGTAGGGCTACAACCATGAGTAGGGGCCCTACTCTGCACACAGCATTAAGCGGGGGGCCGCGGGGAGCAGGCAGGTCGCAGTCGCTGCGGTTATGGCTTTGGAATTTGCAGTTAATTTAATTCAGACCCAAAAACCTGCAAACAAACACATCATCACACGCACCTATGTACAGAGCACAGCGCCATCGCTCCACCCCCGCGCAACAGCACCTCCACCCATCCCCTAAGTATTAGCACCCACAACCCTACCCTGAAGCATCACCATGATCCACTCCGCCCCTGAGCAGCGGCCCACTCTCTTCTCCACCCCACTCTCCTCTCCGCCCTCCGTCCTCTGCGCCCCCCAAGCAGCAGCCCTCCATCCTCTCCCCCACCTGAGCAGCGGCCCTCTCTCCTCTACGCCACCCGTACAGCGACCCACTCTCCTCTCCCCCCCCCCCCCGCAGCAGCAGCCCTCTCTCCTCTCCGCCCCCATACAGCGACCACACTCTCCTCTCTCCCACCGAGCAGCGGCCCTCTCTCCTCTCCGTCCCCCCGAGCAGCGGCCCTCTCTCCTCTCTTCCCCCGAGCAGCGGCCCTCTCTCCTCTCTTCCCCCAAGCAGCGGCCCTCTCTCCTCTCCGCCCCCCGAGCAGCGGCCCTCTCTCCTCTCAGCCCCCCGTACAGCGGCCCTCTCTCCTCTCAGCTCCCCGTACAGCGGCCCTCTCTCCTCTTCGCCCCCCGTACAGCGGCCTTCTCTCCTCTCTTCCCCCGAGCAGCGGCCCTCTCTCCTCTCTTCCCCCGAGCAGCGGCCCCTCTTCCTCTCCGCCCCCCCGAGCAGCGGCCCTCTCTCCTCTCAGCCCCCCGTACAGCGGCCCTCTCTCCTCTCCGCCCCCCGTACAGCGGCCCTCTCTCCTCTTTGCCCCCCGTACAGCGGCCTTCTCTCCTCTCTTCCCCGAGCAGCGGCCCTCTCTCCTCTCTTCCCCCCAGCAGCGGCCCTCTCTCCTCTCCCCCACCCGAGTAGCGGCCCTCTCTCCTCCCCTGAGCAGTGGCCCTCTCTCCGCCCCCAGCAGCTGCCCTCTCTCCTCTCCGCCCCCGAGCAGCGGCATCCTCCATTCCGCCTTCAGTTCTCTATGAACACCTCCTCTCAGCACTGGCTTCCTGAACTCCACCCCTGAGCAGCAGTACGCAGGGACATGAGCAGGGGCCGTCCATGACACTTTGGTATACACAGCACACTTGAAATGGAGGCTGAACTACTTCCCCCAGGGGGTATTGTGGTTGTGATGGAGGCATATATGACACCTACAGCTTTGACATTAATGGGGGAGGAGAGTGGGGGTTATACCTCCTGTAAACAGCTGTGGCACAGTTGAGGGGCCCCACAGCAGTAAACACAGTTGCCCCAGGCTAACAATCTATTCCAGTGGAATATTGGTCCGAAACGTGAAACACGGCTGACAGTGGAATGACTGAGGAACAAGGCTCCAGCCCCCCCGGCCGCCATCTGTTATCCTGCCCAACCCCATCCCTAGGGGGAAGTGGCAGATCACCACCCTGTACCTGGCTCCGCCCCCGAGGAACACAATGAAGCACAATCACTTTAGAATAATTTAAATAAAATGTACAAATCATAATCCAGCTCCCGTGTCCTGCACCGGGCCCCCCAAATCCTTCCCCGGGGTCTCCACCCCCACCCCAGGCTCTATTTCCTCACTTGTAGCATCTATAAAAAGCGTGTAAAGCAGCAGCACGAGTGGTCAGCGGGGGCGTGACCGTAATCATCGACTCCACCCCCAGAACATATCAGCGCCATGACTGCTAAGACCACAGCGCCACCGCAGGCCGGCAGAGGGACTGCAGGGGCAGATGAGGTGTCAGGAGTGAAGACGTCTCAGATACTGGAGAATTCCTGCGAGGGCCCCAGGGGCCAAACACACACACAGGAGGGGGAAGGGCCCATAAGACCCTCATACATTCTCAGAAGGCACAGCACCGTAAAGCGAGCGAAAAGTGGGGTCCACAGCGTTCCCTCTGTACCCCGGTATTGCAGAGCCCCCCGCACACACGAGTTATTGCTTGTCTGGGTGGTCTCTCCCCCCCTCTCTCTCTATATATATATATTTTATATTTATATATACTCAGTAATATACATCTCTTCTAGAAGCGTCATCTCTATATACAGACAGTATATATTATAGATCTCACAATACAAAATCTCTCCGTGGTCACAGTCCGGTAACGCCAGCCTCGTCTGGGACAGGCCGGCGCTGTATGATCCCTGAGGCTTCGGAGCAGCGCCCCCTGCGGACCCCCCCCTCCCCGGCTTTAGAGTCCATAGAGACTTTAGGGGGACTGTTCATTCAGGGTGGGGGAAAGGGTGGCCGAGAGGAAGAGGTACCCCAACACGATAGGGGTCCAGTCGGGAGATGGAGGTCGTCTGTTGGGGGGTGCAGAAGTGCTGTAATGGACTACAACCTCCATCCTCGTGTGCAGGGTGGGGGGGTTCACTGTCCAGAGGACGCTATGAATGGTCTATCACCAGGGGCCCCTCGGGGCTGCCTTCTCCAGACGGGGGGTGCGGGAGCGGCCAGAACCGCAGCATAGACAGGCGCATCTCATCCATCTTCCCATTGGTCAGATCCAGGCCGGGGGTGGGCACGATCCGCGGCACCGGGGGGTCCTCCTTGCGTCGTCTTCGGGTCCGCACCTCCAGGCAGTTCTGCCCCTTCATGTGGCGTTGCAGGTGGTCTTCCTTAGCGAAGGCCTTGTGGCACATGGCGCACTCGTACGGGCGGTCCCCGGTGTGCAGGTGCATGTGATTCTTCAGGTCATAGCTGTGCAGGAAGCGTGCGGAGCAATGCTCACAGCAGTACGGACGCTCCCCCGTGTGCTTCCGCATGTGAATCTTCAGCTTGTCATTCCTGTGGGAGAAGAAGGGGATGAGGACCAAAATACAGGGGAAGGTGTACTGCATCCAACCACTAGGGGGAGCTACACTACAGCCCTACATACAGGGGAAGGTATACTGCATCCAACCACTAGGGGGAGCTACACTACAGCCCTACATACAGGGGAAGGTGTACTGCATCCAACCACTAGGAGGAGCTACACTACAGCCCTACATACAGGGGAAGGTGTACTGCATCCAACCACTAGGGGGAGCTACACTACAGCCCTACATACAGGGGAAGGTGTACTGCATCCAACCACCAGGGGGAGCTACACTACAGCCCTACATACAGGGGAAGGTTATACTGCATCCAACCACCAGGGGGAGCTACACTACAGCGCTACATACAGGGGAAGGTGTATTGCATCCAGCCACTAGGGGGAGCAACACTACAGCGCTACATACAGGGGAAGGTGTACTGCATCCAACCACAAGGGGGAGCTACACTACAGCGCTACATACAGGGGAAGATGTACTGCATCCAACCACCAGGGGGAGCTACACTACAGCCCTACATACAGGGGAAGGTGTACTGCATCCAACCACTAGGGGGAGCTACACTACAGTGCTACATACAGGGGAAGGTGTACTGCATCCAACCACTAGGGGAGCTACACTACAGCCCTACATACAGGGGAAGGTGTACTGCATCCAACCACAGGGGAGCTACACTACAGCCTACATACAGGGGAAGGTGTACTGCATCCAACCACTAGGGGGAGCTACACTACAGCCCTACATACAGGGGAAGGTGTACTGCATCCAACCACTAGGGGGAGCTACACTACAGCCTACATACAGGGGAAGGTGTACTGCATCCAACCACCAGGGGGAGCTACACTACAGCCCTACATACAGGGGAAGGTTACTGCATCCAACCACAGGGGGAGCTACACTACAGCTCTACATACAGGGGAAGGTGTACTGCATCCAACCACAGGGGGAGCTACACTACAGCCTACATACAGGGGAAGGTGTACTGCAATCAACACACCAAGGGGAGAGCTACACTACAGCCCTACATACAGGGGAAGGTGTACTGCATCCAACCACCAGGGGGAGCTACACTACAGCCTACATACAGGGGAAGGTGTACTGCATCCAACCACCAGGGGGAGCTACACTACAGCGCTACATACAGGGGAAGGTGTACTGCATCCAACCACCAGGGGGAGCTACACTACAGCCTACATACAGGGGAAGGTGTACTGCATCCAACCACCAGGGGGAGCTACACTACAGCCTACATACAGGGGAAGGTGTACTGCATCCAACCACCAGGGGGAGCTACACTACAGCCTACATACAGGGGAAGGTGTACTGCATCCAACCACCAGGGGGAGCTACACTACAGCGCTACATACAGGGGAAGGTGTACTGCATCCAACCACAGGGGGAGCTACACTACAGCCTACATACAGGGGAAGGTGTACTGCATCCAACCACTAAGGGGGTAGCTACCACTACAGCGCTACATACAGGGGAAGGTGTACTGCATCCAACCACCAGGGGGAGCTACACTACAGCCCTACATACAGGGGAAGGTGTACTGCATCCAACCACAGGGGGAGCTACACTACAGCGCTACATACAGGGGAAGGTGTACTGCATCCAACCACCAGGGGGAGCTACACTACAGTCCTACATACAGGGGAAGGTGTACTGCATCCAACCACTAGGGGGAGCTACACTACAGCGCTACATACAGGGGAAGGTTACTGCATCCAACCACTAGGGGGAGCTACACTACAGTCCTACATACAGGGGAAGGTGTACTGCATCCAACCACAGGGGGAGCTACACTACAGCGCTACATACAGGGGAAGGTGTACTGCATCCAACCACAGGGGGAGCTACACTACAGCCTACATACAGGGGAAGGTGTACTGCATCCAACCACAAGGGGGAGCTACACTACAGCGCTACATACAGGGGAAGGTGTACTGCATCCAACCACCAGGGGGAGCTACACTACAGTCCTACATACAGGGGAAGGTGTACTGCATCCAAACCATAGGGGGAGCTACACTACAGCGCTACATACAGGGGAAGGTGTACTGCATCCAACCACTAGGGAGCTACACTACAGCCTACATACAGGGGAAGGTGTACTGCATCCAACCACAAGGGGGAGCTACACTACAGCGCTACATACAGGGGAAGGTGTACTGCATCCAACCACAGGGGGAGCTACACTACAGCCTACATACAGGGGAAGGTGTACTGCATCCAACCACAAGGGGGAGCTACACTACAGCCCTACATACAGGGAAGGTGTACTGCATCCAACCACCAGGGGGAGCTACACTACAGCCTACATACAGGGGAAGGTGTACTGCATCCAACCACAAGGGGGAGCTACACTACAGCCCTACATACAGGGGAAGGTGTACTGCATCCAACCACCAGGGGGAGCTACACTACAGCCTACATACAGGGGAAGGTGTACTGCATCCAACCACAAGGGGGAGCTACACTACAGCCTACATACAGGGGAAGGTGTACTGCATCCAACCACCAGGGGGAGCTACACTACAGTCTCACATACAGGGGAAGGTGTACTGCATCCAACCACCAAGGGGGAGCTACACTACAGCCTACATACAGGGGAAGGTGTACTGCATCCAACCACCAGGGGGAGCTACACTACAGCCTACATACAGGGGAAGGTGTACTGCATCCAACCACCAGGGGGAGCTACACTACAGCCCTACATACAGGGGAAGGTGTACTGCATCCAACCACCAGGGGGAGCTACACTACAGCCTACATACAGGGGAAGGTGTACTGCATCCAACCACAGGGGGAGCTACACTACAGCCTACATACAGGGGAAGGTGTACTGCATCCAACCACAAGGGGGAGCTACACTACAGCCTACATACAGGGGAAGGTGTACTGCATCCAACCACCTAGGGGAGCTACACTACAGCCTACATACAGGGGAAGTTACTGCATCCAACCACAGGGGGAGCTACACTACAGCTCTACATACAGGGGAAGGTGTACTGCATCAACCTCTAGGGGGAGCTACACTACAGCCTACATACAGGGGAAGGTTACTGCATCAACCACTAGGGGGAGCTACACTACAGCTCTACATACAGGGGAAGGATTGCTGCATTCAACCTACAGGGGGGCTCTACACTACAGCTCTACATACAGGGGCAGATCTGCTGGATTCAACCTCTAGGGGGAGCTCTACACTACAGCTCTACATACAGGGGCAGATGCTGATTCAATCCTCTAGGGGGGCTACACTACAGCTCTACATACAGGGGCAGATCTGCTGGATTCACCTCTAGGGGGCGCTCTACACTACAGCTCTACATACAGGGGCAGATCTGCTGGATTCATCCTCTAGGGGGGCTCTACACTACAGCTCTACATACAGGGGCAGATCTGCTGGATTCTCCTCTAGGGGGCGCTCTACACTACAGCTCTACATACAGGGGCAGATCTGCTGGATTCATCCTCTAGGGGGCGCTCTACACTACAGCTCTACATACAGGGGCAGATCTGCTGGATTCACCTCTAGGGGGCGCTCTACACTACAGCTCTACATACAGGGGCAGATCTGCTGGATTCATCCTCTAGGGGGCGCTCTACACTACAGCTCTACATACAGGGGCAGATCTGCTGGATTCATCCTCTAGGGGGCGCTCTACACTACAGCTCTACATACAGGGGCAGATCTGCTGGATTCATCTTCTAGGGGGCGCTCTACACTACAGCTCTACATACAGGGGGCAGATCTGCTGGATTCACCCTCTAGGGGGCTCTCTACACTACAGCCCTACATACAGGGGGCAGATCTGCTGGATTTATCCTCTAGGGGGCGCTCTACACTACAGCTCTACATACAGGGGCAGATCTGCTGGATTCACCCTCTAGGGGGCACTCTACACTACAGCCCTACATACAGGGGCAGATCTGCTGGATTCACCCTCTAGGGGGCGCTCTACACTACAGCTCTACATACAGGGGGCAGATCTGCTGGATTCACCCTCTAGGGGGCGCTCTACACTACAGCTCTACATACAGGGGGCACATCTGCTGGATTCATCCTCTAGGGGGCGCTCTACACTACAGCCCTACATACAGGGGCAGATCTGCTGGATTCACCCTCTAGGGGGCTCTCTACACTACAGCCCTACATACAGGGGCAGATCTGCTGGATTCATCCTCTAGGGGGCGCTCTACACTACAGCCCTACATACAGGGGGTAGATCTGCTGGATTCACCCTCTAGGGGGCGGTCTACACTACAGCCCTACATACAGGGGCAGATCTGCTGGATTCACCCTCTAGGGGGCGCTCTACACTACAGCTCTACATACAGGGCGTAGATCTGCTGGATTCACCCTCTAGGGGGCGGTCTACACTACAGCCCTACATACAGGGGCAGATCTGCTGGATTCACCCTCTAGGGGGCGCTCTACACTACAGCCCTACATACAGGGGCAGATCTATTGGATTCATCTTCTAGGGGGCGCTCTACACTACAGCTCTACATACAGGGGGCAGATCTGCTGGATTCACCCTCTAGGGGGTGCTCTACACTACAGCTCTACATACAGGGGGCAGATCTGCTGGATTCACCCTCTAGGGGGTGCTCTACACTACAGCTCTACATACAAGGGGCAGATCTGCTGGATTCATCCTCTAGGGGGCTCTCTACACTACAGCCCTACATACAGGGGGCAGATCTGCTGGATTCACCCTCTAGGGAGTGCTCTACACTACAGCTCTACATACAGGGGGCAGATCTGCTGGATTCACCCTCTAGGGGGCGCTCTACACTACAGCTCTACATACAGGGGGCAGATCTGCTGGATTCACCCTCTAGGGGGCGCTCTACACTACAGCTCTACATACAGGGGGCAGATCTGCTGGATTCACCCTCTAGGGGGCGCTCTACACTACAGCTCTACATACAGGGGCAGATCTGCTGGATTCATCCTCTAGGGGGCTCTCTACACTACAGCCCTACATACAGGGGTAGATCTGCTGGATTCATCCTCTAGGGGGCGCTCTACACTACAGCTCTACATACAGGGGGCAGATCTGCTGGATTCACCCTCTAGGGGGCGCTCTACACTACAGCTCTACATACAGGGGCAGATCTGCTGGATTCATCCTCTAGGGGGCTCTCTACACTACAGCCCTACATACAGGGGGCAGATCTGCTGGATTCATCTTCTAGGGGGCGCTCTACACTACAGCTCTACATACAGGGGCAGATCTGCTGGATTTACCCTCTAGGGGGCTCTCTACACTACAGCCCTACATACAGGGTCAGATCTGCTGGATTCATCCTCTAGGGGGGCGCTCTACACTACAGCTCTACATACAGTGGGGACATCTGCTAGATTCATCCTCTAGGGGGCGCTCTACACTACAGCTCTAGATACAGGGGGCAGATCCGCTGGATTCATCCTCTAGGGGGCGCTCTACACTACAACTCTACATACAGGGGCAGATCTGCTGGATTCACCCTCTAGGGGGCGCTCTACACTACAGCCCTACATACAGGGGCAGATCTGCTGGATTCATCCTCTAGGGGGCGCTCTACATTACAGCCCTACATACAGGGGCAGATCTACTGGATTCATCCTCTAGGGGGCGCTCTACACTACAGCCCTACATACAGGGGCAGATCTACTGGATTCATCCTCTAGGGGGCGCTCTACACTACAGCCCTACATACAGGGGCAGATCTGCTGGATTCATCCTCTAGGGGGCGCTCTACATTACAGCCCTACATACAGGGGCAGATCTACTGGATTCATCCTCTAGGGGGCGCTCTACACTACAGCTCTACATACAGGGTCAGATCTGCTGGATTCATCCTCTAGGGGGCGCTCTACACTACAGCCCTACATACAGGTGGCAGATCTGCTGGATTCACCCTCTAGGGGGCACTCTACACTACAGCTCTACATACAGTGGGGACATCTGCTAGATTCATCCTCTAGGGGGCGCTCTACACTACAGCTCTACATACAGGGGCAGATCTGCTGGATTCACCCTCTAGGGGGCACTCTACACTACAGCTCTACATACAGGGGCAGATCTGGTGTTGCCGGCACACCTATCCACTTACCTTGTAAATCTGACCCCGCAGACCTGACAGGCGAAGGGCTTCTCTCCGGTGTGGGTGCGCATGTGTCGGGGCAGCTTCCCGGCCCCGTGGATGATCTTGTGGCACACCGGGCACTCCTGGGGCATCTGTGAGCGCCTCTTCCTCACCAGCTTGTCTGCACTGTCTGGCGACACAGACAGGGATTCGGGGTTGTTGATGTCCATTGGATTGTGATACATCATTTCGGGGGGCTCCTCGTCTGATAAGATGTCTTCTGGGGGTGATGGGGGTACGAAGATGTGCTGAGCGCCCAGGCTGTGGTCAGGAGTGAAGGGGCCATAGCTGCCATCGCTCGGGGGTAATTCGGAGGGTGATGGCGCCTCTGCTGGGCTATCCGCCCGCTCCATGGACTCATCCTCCACCAGGTAGGGGTGACCGTTCTGGATCCTCTGGCTGGGGTTGACTTGGAGGAACTTCCTCCGGTGTTTTCGGGGGATGAGCTGCACGGGTTTCTGGGGTAGCGGCATGGCATGGATGGGTGGAGGGGGGCTGTCTGCCTCCGGGGGCAGGGTGGCATCCTCGCCATTCTCCTGGGCACCAAAGCACTCTAGATACTGGCGGGCACGTAGGAAGCCCTCCAGGTCCTCACTATCTCCCCCCATGTCCTCCCAGCTAGTGCCGTTGCAGCTCAGGATCTCCATGCAGGCGTCCACCACACAGGGGATCTCCAGCAGACGGGCGGCGCGCAGCACATCGCGCATGTTGGCATTGCTGATTGTGAGGGTGGCCGTGTAGGCAAAGTCCAGCAGAGCCCCGAGAGCGTCCGGCTTCAGAAAGTCCAGCTGGCACACGTCCCGGGAGGCTTTACCGGAGCCGCGTGTCCCCGTGAAGAGCTTCCGGAAGTAATGGCTGCAGGCGGCCAGGACGGCGCGGTGCGTGCGGTACTCCAGCCCCTGCGCCTTAATGGTGATGTCACACAAGACCACGCGGTGCCGCTGCTCATTCAGGCTGCTCAAGAGGTCGCTGCTGTGCTCCGGGAAGGGGATCCCGATCAGCTCGTCTTCAGAGCTTGCCATCACCACCTGCCAGGAAGAAAAAGCAATGGTCAGATACTGAGGACATGGCGACCTCACCCATGATCAGAGACAGATGACAGTGTGGCCTCACCCACCCGTGATCAGAGACAGAGGAGACGGCGGCCTCACCCACCCGTGACCAGAGACAGAGGACACGGCGGCCTCACCCACCCGTGGTCAGGGACTGAGGACACAGCGGCCTCACCCACCCGTGACCAGAGACAGAGGACACGGCGGACTCACCCACCCGTGGTCAGGGACTGAGGACACGGCGGCCTCACCCACCCGTGGTCAGGGACTGAGGACACGGCGGCCTCACCCACCCGTGGTCAGGGACTGAGGACACGGCGGCCTCACCCACCCGTGGTCAGGGACTGAGGACACGGCGGCCTCACTCACCCGTGGTCAGGGACTGAGGACACGGCGGCCTCACCCACCCGTGGTCAGGGACTGAGGACACGGCGGCCTCACCCACCCGTGGTCAGGGACTGAGGACACGGCGGCCTCACCCACCCGTGACCAGAGACAGAGGACACGGCGGCCTCACCCACCCGTGACCAGAGACAGAGGACACGGCGACCTCACCCACCCGTGACCAGAGACAGAGGACACGGCGGCCTCACCCACCCGTGGTCAGGGACTGAGGACACGGCGGCCTCACCCACCCGTGGTCAGGGACTGAGGACACGGCGGCCTCACTCACCCGTGGTCAGGGACTGAGGACACGGCGGCCTCACCCACCCGTGGTCAGGGACTGAGGACACGGCGGCCTCACCCACCCGTGACCAGAGACAGAGGACACGGCGACCTCACCCACCCGTGACCAGAGACAGAGGACACGGCGGCCTCACCCACCCGTGGTCAGGGACTGAGGACACGGCGGCCTCACCCACCCGTGGTCAGGGACTGAGGACACGGCGGCCTCACCCACCCGTGGTCAGGGACTGAGGACACGGCGGCCTCACTCACCCGTGGTCAGGGACTGAGGACACGGCGGCCTCACCCACCCGTGGTCAGGGACTGAGGACACGGCGGCCTCACCCACCCGTGGTCAGGGACTGAGGACACGGCGGCCTCACTCACCCGTGGTCAGGGACTGAGGACACGGCGGCCTCACTCACCCGTGGTCAGGGACTGAGGACACGGCGGCCTCACCCACCCGTGGTCAGGGACTGAGGACACGGCGGCCTCACCCACCCGTGGTCAGGGACTGAGGACACGGCGGCCTCACCCACCCGTGGTCAGGGACTGAGGGACACGGCGGCCTCACCCACCCGTGGTCAGGGACTGAGGACACGGCGGCCTCACCCACCCGTGGTCAGGGACTGAGGACACGGCGGCCTCACCCACCCGTGGTCAGGGACTGAGGACACGGCGGCCTCACCCACCCGTGGTCAGGGACTGAGGACACGGCGGCCTCACCCACCCGTGGTCAGGGACTGAGGACACGGCGGCCTCACCCACCCGTGGTCAGGGACTGAGGACACGGCGGCCTCACCCACCCGTGGTCAGGGACTGAGGACACGGCGGCCTCACCCACCCGTGGTCAGGGACTGAGGACACGGTGGCCTCACCCACCCGTGACCAGAGACAGAGGACACGGCGGCCTCACCCACCCGTGACCAGAGACAGAGGACACGGCGGCCTCACCCACCCGTGACCAGAGACAGAGGACACGGTGGCCTCACCCACCCCACTGCCAAAAAGCTGCATGAAGACCAACAACTGAATATTCTCATGAATACATTATCACATGTGAGGGAAAAAGGAGAGAGAGGGAGCCGAGCTGACCCACGGGAGGGGGAGAGAGGGAGCCGAGCTGACCCGCGGGAGGGGGGGAGAGAGGGAGCCGAGCTGAACCGCGGGAGGGGGGAGAGGGAGCCGAGCTGACCCGCGGGAGGGGGGGAGAGAGGGAGCCGAGCTGACCCGCGGGAGGGGGGGAGAGAGGGAGCCGAGCTGACCCATGGGAGGGGGAGGGAGGGAACCGAGCTGACCCGCGGGAGGGGGGAGAGAGGGAGCCGAGCTGACCCGCGGGAGGGGGGGGAGAGAGGGAGCCGAGCTGACCCGCGGGAGGGGGGGGAGAGAGGGAGCCGAGCTGACCCGCGGGAGGGGGGGAGAGAGGGAGCCGAGCTGACCCGCGGGAGGGGGGGAGAGAGGAGCCGAGCTGACCCGCGGGAGGGGGGGAGAGAGGGAGCCGAGCTGACCCGCGGGAGGGGGGAGAGAGGGAGCCGAGCTGACCGCGGGAGGGGGGGAGAGAGGGAGCCGAGCTGACCCACGGGAGGGGGGGAGAGAGGGAGCCGAGCTGACCCACGGGAGGGGGGGGAGAGAGGGAGCCGAGCTGACCCACGGGAGGGGGGAGAGAGGGAGCCGAGCTGACCCATGGGAGGGGGAGGGAGGGAACCGAGCTGACCCAAGGGGAGGGAGGGATGGAATTGAGCTGACCCAACGGAAGGAGAGAGTACTTGACCTAATTGGGGGGAGAAAGGGAACCGAGTTGACTCCATGGGAGGGAGAGAGGGAACCGCAGCTGACCCGAGGGAGGGAGAGAGGGAACCGCAGCTGACCCGAGGGAGGGAGAGAGGGAACCGCAGCTGACCCGAGGGAGGGAGAGGGGGAACCGCAGCTGACCCTTGGGAGGGAACCGCAGCTGACCCTTGGGAGGCAGGGAGAGGGGAAACCGCAGCTGACCCTTGGGAGGGAACCGCAGCTGACCCTTGGGAGGCAGGGAGAGGGGAAACCGCAGCTGACCCTTGGGAGGGAGGGAGGGAGGGAGAGGGGGAACTGTAGCTGACCCATGGGAGGGAGGGTGAGGGGGAACCGCAGCTGACCCTTGGGAGGGAGGGTGAAGGGGAAACGCAGCTGACCCTTGGGAGGGAGGGAGGGAGGGTGAGGGGGAACCGCAGCTGACCCTTGGGAGGGAGGGTGAAGGGGAAACGCAGCTGACCCTTGGGAGGGAGGGAACCGCAGCTGACCCTTGGGAGGGAGGGAACCGCAGCTGACCCTTGGGAGGGAGGGAACCGCAGCTGACCCTTGGGAGGGAGGGAACCGCAGCTGACCCTTGGGAGGGAGGGAACCGCAGCTGACCCTTGGGAGGGAGGGAACCGCAGCTGACCCTTGGGAGGGAGGGAACCGCAGCTGACCCTTGGGAGGGAGGGAACCGCAGCTGACCCTTGGGAGGGAGGGGGGGGACCGCAGCTGACCCTTGGGAGGGAGGGGGGGGGACCGCAGCTGACCCTTGGGAGGGAGGGGGGGGGACCGCAGCTGACCCTTGGGAGGGAGGGGGGGGGGACCGCAGCTGACCCTTGGGAGGGAGGGGGGGGGGAACCACAGCTGACCCTTGGGAGGGAGGGGGGGGAACCACAGCTGACCCTTGGGAGGGAGGGAGAGGGGGAACCGCAGCTGACCCTTGGGAGGGAGGGAGAGGGGGAACCGCAGCTGACCCTTGGGAGGGAGGGAGGGAGGGAGGGAGGGAGAGGGGGAACCACAGCTGACCCGTCGGAGGGAGAAGAGGAACAGAGTTCATTCAATGGGAGGGAGGAAGAAAACTGAGCTGACCAAACAGGAGGGAGAGGGGGAAAAGCGGGCCGACCAGCGAGAGGGAGAGAGAGGGAAAAGCGGGGCCGACCGGCGAGAGGGAGAGAAAGGGAAAAGCGGGCCGACCGGCGAGAGGGAGAGAGAGGAAAAAGCGGGCCAACCGGCGAGAGGGAAAATCGGGAGAGAGGGAAAAGCGGGCCGACCGGCGAGAGGGAGAGAGAGGGAAAAGCGGGCCGACCAGCGAGAGGGAGAGAGAGGGAAAAGCGGGGCGACCAGCGAGAGGGAGAGAGAGGGAAAAGAGGGCGCCGACCAGCGAGAGGGAGAGAGAGGGAAAAGAGGGCCGACCAGCGAGAGGGAGAGAGAGGGAAAAGCGGGGCGACCAGCGAGAGGGAGAGAGAGGGAAAAGAGGGCCGACCAGCGAGAGGGAGAGAGAGGGAAAAGAGGGCCGACCAGCGAGAGGGAGAGAGAGGGAAAAGCGGGCCGACCAGCGAGAGGGAGAGACAGGGAAAAGAGGGCCGCACCAGCGAGAGAGAGAGAGGGAAAAGAGGGCCGACCAGCGAGAGGGAGAGAGAGGGAAAAGAGGGCCGACCAGCGAGAGGGAGAGAGAGGGAAAAGCGGGCCGACCAGCGGGAGGGAGAGAGAGGGAAAAGAGGGCCGACCAGCGAGAGGGAGAGAGAGGGAAAAGCGGGCCGACCAGCGAGAGGGAGAGAGAGGGAAAAGAGGGCCGACCAGCGGGAGGGAGAGAGAGGGAAAAGCGGGCCGACCAGCGAGAGGGAGAGAGAGGGAAAAGCGGGCCGACCAGCGGGAGGGAGAGAGAGGGAAAAGCGGGCCGACTGGCGAGAGGGAAAAGCGGGCCGACCGGCGAGAGGGAGAGAGAGGGAAAAGCGGGCCGACCAGCGAGAGGGAGAGAGAGGGAAAAGCGGGCCGACCAGCGAGAGGGAGGGACAGGGAAAAGAGGGCCGACCAGCGAGAGGGAAAAGCGGGCCGACCAGCGGGAGGGAGAGAGAGGGAAAAGCGGCGAGAGGGAGAGAGAGGGAAAAGCGGGCCGACCAGGGAGAGGGAGAATCTGTATGCCAGAACACACTCTGTTCTATTCTCGAACCAGATAAGAGACTTCCTCTGAATGTAGAGAGGAAACTGGAGATGAAGGGTTAAAGAGCGCAATCAACGCAGGAGTAATAACTGCTATCACCATATATAAACTGAGATTATCACACCAGACAGTGTATACAGCGGGATTATCACACCACACAGTGTATACAGCGGGATTATCACACCACAGAGTGTATACAGCGGGATTATCACACCACACAGTGTATACAGCGGTATTATCACACCACACAGTGTATACAGCGGGATTATCACACCACACAGTGTATACAGCGGGATTATCACACCACACCACAGTGTATACAGCAGGATTATCACACCGCACAGTGTATACAGCGGGATTATCACACCACACAGTGTATACAGCGGGATTATCACACCACACAGTGTTTACAGCGGGATTATCACACCGCACAGTGTATGCAGCGGGATTATCACACCGCACAGTGTATACAGCGGGATTATCACACCACACAGTGTATACAGCGGGATTATCACACCACACAGCGTTTACAGCGGGATTATCACACCGCACAGTGTATGCAGCGGGATTATCACACCACACAGTGTATACAGCGGGATTATCACACCACACCACAGTGTATACAGCAGGTTTATCACAACACACCACAGTGTATACAGCAGGATTATCACACCACACAGTGTATACAGCGGGATTATCACACCAGACAGTGTATACAGCGGGATTATCACACCAGACAGTGTATACAGCGGGATTATCACACCACACAGTGTATACAGCGGGATTATCACACCAGTGTATACAGCGGGATTATCACACCACACAGTGTATACAGCGGGATTATCACACCACACAGTGTTTACAGCGGGATTATCACACCACACAGTGTATACAGCGGGATTATCACACCGCACAGTGTATACAAGCGGGATTATCACACCGCACAGTGTATACAAGCGGGATTATCACACCGCACAGTGTATACAAGCGGGATTATCACACCGCACAGTGTATACAGCGGGATTATCACACCACACAGTGTATACAGCGGGATTATCACACCACACAGTGTATACAGCGGGATTATCACACCACACAGTGTATACAGCGGGATTATCACACCACACAGTGTATACAGCGGGATTATCACACCACACAGTGTATACAGCGGGATTATCACACCACACAGTGTATACAGCGGGATTATCACACCACACAGTGTATACAGCGGGATTATCACACCAGTGTATACAGCGGGATTATCACACCACACAGTGTATACAGCGGGATTATCACACTACACCACAGTGTAATTACCTGAATTATACACTGTGTATACACCACATAATAACCGGCATTATGTACCTACACTGTGTGTATGGAAGGATTGCCCTACACGATTTATATGTTGTACCATAACACAACGGGACCGGTGACCTGGAGGGCAAGGATCCCCAATCACTCAGGGGGTAACCTGGCAGCAAAGACCTGGAGACAGCAGACAGGCCCTGTGGCACAACATATACACCGTGCACTCACACACACTACACATTTAAAGAACATATTGCACTTTTTCTTGTCTATTTTGCACACACACCATACGCGTCACACACGTCACATGGATCAGACACAGTGATCTGCTTCATACCGTACACACAAAAACCTTACACACACACACTCCTCGTCACACACACACACACACTCCTCGTCACACACACACACACTCTCTCGTCACACACACTCCTCGTCACACACACTCCTCGTCCACACACACTCCTCGTCCACACACACATCCTCGTCACACACACACACACTCCTCGTCACACACACACACACTCCTCGTCACACACACACACTCCTCGTCACACACACACACACACTCCTCGTCACACACACACCACACACTCCTCGTCACACACACCACACACACTCCTCGTCACACACACACACACACTCCTCGTCACACACCATCTGTCACCTCTCGTCACACACACTCCTCGTCACACACACTCCTCGTCACCACTCACCCTCGTCACACACACTCCTCGTCACACACATCCTCGTAACTACATCCTCGTCACACACACTCCTCGTCACACACAACTCCTCGTCACACACACTCCTCGTCACACACACTCCTCGTCACACACACTCCTCGTCACACACACTCCTCGTCACACACACCTCTCACACTTCGTCACACACACCCACCATCCTCGTCACACACACTCCTCGTCACACACACTCCTCGTCACACACACATCCTCGTCACACACACTCCTCGTCCACACACAACTCCTCGTCCACACACACATCCTCGTCACACACACACAACACTCCTCGTCCACAACACACACTCCTCGTCACACACACACACACTCTGTCACACACACACCACACACACTCCTCGTCACACACACACACACACTCCTCGTCACACACATCCTCACACACACACTCCTCGTCACACACACACACACTCTCGTCACACACACTCCCTCGTCACACCCACACACTCCTCGTCACACACACACACCACTCCTCGTCACACACACACTCCTCGTCACACACACACACACACTCCTCGTCACACACACACACACATCCTCGTCACACACACACACACACTCCTCGTCACACACACACACACACTCCTCGTCACACACACACACACTCCTCGTCACACACACACACACACTCCTCGTCACACACACACACACTCCTCGTCACACACACACACTCCTCGTCACACACACACACACACACTCCTCGTCACACACACACACACACTCCTCGTCACACACACACACACTCCTCGTCACACACACACACACTCCTCGTCACACAACACACATCCTCGTCACACACACACACACTCCTCGTCACACACACACACACTCCTCGTCACACACACACACACACTTCCTCGTCACACACACACACATCCTCGTCACACACACACACACTCCTCGTCACACACACACACTCCTCGTCACACACACACACTCCTCGTCACACCACACACATCCTCGTCACACACACACACTCCTCGTCCACACACATCTCGTCACAACACACACACTCCTCGTCACACACACACACTCCTCGTCACACACACACACTCCTCGTCACACCACACACACTCCTCGTCACACACACACACTCTCGTCACACACAACACACTCCTCGTCACACACACACACTCCTGTCACACCACACACACTCCTCGTCACACACACCACACTCCTCGTCACACACACACACTCCTCGTCACCCACACTCCTCTCCAACACTCCTCGTCACACACACACACTCCTCGTCACACACACATCGCACACACACACTCCTCGTCACACACACACCTGTCACACACACACTCCTGTCACACACACACACACTCCTCGTCACACACACACACACTCTCGTCACACACACACACACTCCTCGTCACACACACACACACTCCTCGTCCACACACACACACACAACTCCTCGTCACACACACACACTCTCGTCACACAACACACACTCCTCGTCACACACACACACACTCCTCGTCACCACACACACACACTCCTCGTCACACACACACACACTCCTCGTCACACACACACACACTCCTCGTCACACACACACACTCCTCGTCACACACACACACTCCTCGTCACACACAACACACTCCTCGTCACACACACACACTCCTCGTCCACAACCACTCCGTCACACACACACATCTCGTCACACACACACACACTCCTCGTCACACACACACAGACTCCTCGTCACACACACACACACACACTCCTCGTCACACACACACTCCTTGTCACACACACTCCTCGTCACACACACAGACTCCTCGTCACACACACACAGACTCCTCGTCTCACACACACAGACTCCTCGTCACACACACAGACTCCTCGTCACACACACAGACTCCTCGTCACACACACAGACTCCTCGTCACACACACAGACTCCTCGTCACACACACAGACTCCTCGTCACACACACAGACTCCTCGTCACACACACAGACTCCTCGTCACACACACAGACTCCTCGTCACACACACAGACTCCTCGTCACACACACAGACTCCTCGTCACACACACGAGATGCAGTGCTCTGCTTCAAACCGTATGCACACACAGACCCCACAAGTCAGACGTGGCGCTCTGTTGTACTACGTACAAACAATGTACACCTCGTGCACACACACTGTACACCCCGTGCACACACACTGTACACCCCGTGCACACCCCGTGCACACCCCGTGCACGCACACACTGTACACCCCCGTGCACACCCCGTGCGCGCACACACTGTGCACCCCGTACGCACCCCGTGCGCGCACACACTGTGCACCCCATACGCACCCCGTGCGCGCACACACTGTGCACCCCGTACGCACCCCGTGCGCGCACACACTGTGCACCCCGTACGCACCCCGTGCGCGCACACACTGTGCACCCCGTACGCACCCCGTGCGCGCACACACTGTGCACCCGTACGCACCCCGTGCGCGCACACACTGTGCACCCCGTACGCACCCCGTGCGCGCACACACTGTGCACCCCGTACGCACCCCGTGCGCGCACACACTGTGCACCCCGTACGCACCCCGTGCGCGCACACACTGTGCACCCCGTACGCACCCCGTGCGCGCACACACTGTGCACCCCGTACGCACCCCGTGCGCGCACACACTGTGCACCCCGTACGCACCCCGTGCGCGCACACACTGTGCACCCCGTACGCACCCCGTGCGCGCACACACTGTGCACCCCGTACACACACCCCGTGCGCGCACACACTGTGCACCCCGTACACACCCCGTGCGCGCACACACTGTGCACCCCGTACACACCCCGTGCGCGCACACACTGTGCACCCCGTACACACCCCGTGCACACACACTGTGCACCCCGTACACACCCCGTGCACACACACTGTATACCCCGTACACACCCCGTGCACACACACTGTATACACCGTACACACCCCGTACACACCACTGTATACACCGTACACACCCCGTACACACACACTGTATACACCGTACACACCCCATACACACACTGTATACACCGTACACACCCCATACACACTATACACCGTACACACCCCATACACACACTGTATACACCGTACACACCCCATACACACACTGTATACACCGTACACACCCCATACACACACTGTATACACCGTACACACCCCATACACACACTGTATACACCGTACACACCCCATACACACACTGTATACACCGTACACACCCCATACACACACTGTATACACCGTACACACCCCATACACACACTGTATACACCGTACACACCCCATACACACACTGTATACACCGTACACACCCCATACACACACTGTATACACCGTACACACCCCATACACACACTGTATACACCGTACACACCCCATACACACACTGTATACACCGTACACACCCCATACACACACTATACACCGTACACACCCATACACACACTGTATACACCGTACACACCCCATACACACACTGTATACACCGTACACACCCCATACACACATCAGACAGATCAGACGTGGCGCTCCGCTGAACACAGACCACAGAAGGGTCACCAAATTTAGAGTGCGTCAGAGAGAGCCCCATCCGGCGGCCACAACATGGCGTCCTGACACATGTCAGACAGGAAGGCCTCCGCCTGGTACCTGTGGGAGCGTCCTCCGCCTCGTCCTCACGTCCCGGCAGCCGCGAGCTCCTCACCTCTCCGATCACTGTGAATGAGACAAAAAACGACAGGTTCATGTAACCCCAAAAATCCTCCAGCACAGGCGTCCGCCCACAGACGACTTCCCAGCACAGACAGGAGGACGTGCTGCTCCCCCTTTGAAGTCGGGGTGAGTGGGGGAGGAGGGCGGCGCCTGCTGTGTGCAGAGGACACCGAGCCTCTCCTCACTCCAGACAACATGGCCACCGGACAGCACCAGGCTCCACCCTGCGCCTCACAGCCCGAGCCATCCCCCCAGGAGCCGCTGGGGCCCCCAGATACCACCAGCATGACACCTCTAGTATCTGGGCCAGGGAGGCGCCTGCAGAACGAGTGTGACGGGCGCAGGGCAGAGGGCACCGGCCCAGAGTCACCGGGCAGGAATCTTAATGACCAGAATCTGCCCTGTAATTATAGGAGGGGGCACCGCAGGGCGAGAGCGGGGCCCGCACATCCGGGAACGCCCTCCATTCACAGAGGTGAAAAATGCCAAGCAGAAACCAGGGAGGTGCCAGCTGGCAGAGGCCGCGGCACAGCTCAGGTGCTGCAGATCCTTAACCACATCACTGCCAGGCCAAGATTGCCACCTGAGTCACATGACACCAGAACCCGGGGCACCCACCCACACCACAGAGCCCGAGGCACCCACCCACACCCCAGAGCCCGGGGCTCCCACCCACACCCCAGAGCCCGGGGCTCCCACCCACACCCCAGAGCCCGGGGCTCCCACCCACACCCCAGAGCCCGGGGCTCCCACCCAAACCCCAGAGCCCGGGGCTCCCACCCACACCCCAGAGCCCGGGGCTCCCACCCAAACCCCAGAGCCGGGGGCTCCCACCCACACCACAGAGCCCGGGGCACCCACCCACACCACAGAACCCAGGGCACCCACCCACACCCCAGAGCCCGGGGCTCCCACCCACACCCCAGAGCCCGGGGCTCCCACCCACACCCCAGAGCCCGGGGCTCCCACCCACACCCCAGAGCCCGGGGCTCCCACCCACACCCCAGAGCCCGGGGCTCCCACCCACACCCCAGAGCCCGGGGCTCCCACCCAAACCCCAGAGCCGGGGGCTCCCACCCACACCACAGAGCCCGGGGCACCCACCCACACCACAGAACCCAGGGCACCCACCCACACCACAGAGCCGGGGGCACCCACCCACACCCCAGAGCCCGGGGCTCCCACCCACACCCCAGAGCCCGGGGCTCCCACCCACACCCCAGAGCCCGGGGCTCCCACCCACACCCCAGAGCCCGGGGCTCCCACCCACACCCCAGAGCCCGGGGCTCCCACCACAACCCCAGAGCCGGGGGCTCCCACCCAAACCCCAGAGCCGGGGGCTCCCACCCAAACCCCAGAGCCGGGGCTCCCACCCACACCCCAGAGCCCGGGGCTCCCACCCACACCCCAGAGCCCGGGGCTCCCACCCACACCCCAGAGCCCGGGGCTCCCACCCACACCCCAGAGCCCGGGGCTCCCACCCAAACCCCAGAGCCGGGGGCTCCCACCCACACCACAGAGCCCGGGGCACCCACCCAAACCCCAGAGCCGGGGGCTCCCACCCACACCACAGAGCCCGGGGCACCCACCCACACCACAGAACCCAGGGCACCCACCCACACCACAGAGCCCGGGGCACCCACCCACACCCCAGAGCCCGGGGCTCCCACCCACACCCCAGAGCCCGGGGCTCCCACCCACACCCCAGAGCCGGGGGCTCCCACCCACACCACAGAGCCCGGGGCACCCACCCACACCCCAGAGCCCGGAGCACCCACCCACACCCCAGAGCCCGGAGCACCCACCCACACCCCAGAGCCCGGGACACCCACAACACCAGGACTTTCTGGGCACAGAAGGATTAATAAGGCCTCACTTCTTTGAGCCACCACTGAGGGGCACCAGTGCCAGGTGTGTGCAGACCCCCTCCCCCTCACCCACCTGACCGAAGCAGCTCGGCGGGTGGGGCGGACTATTTTATGGTCGCAGCTTCAAGGACTTTGGTCGGATTGTCCTGCCGCTCCCAACCAGGGGCCCGGAACAACCCCCCGGCACGCAACAGATAGTGCAGGCCAGTGGGGGAGGGGTGGTAGCTGCTGAGGGGCCCCCATGGCAGAGGCGCACTGGGGAAGAGGGGGCCCCATACCCCAATATAGGGCAGAAAGCCAAGAGAAGACCCCCGCACGCCCGAAATGGAAGAGGACCTCCAAGATAGAAGAGGGCCCCCCGCACCCCCAAGATGGAAGAGGACTTCCCCCGCACCCCCGAGATGGAAGAGGACTTCCCCAAGGTGGAAAGTACCCTCGAGATGGAGAAGGACCCCCCGCACCACCAAGATGGAAGAGGACCCCCCGCACCCCTGAGATGGAAAAGGACCCCCGAGATGGAAGAGGACCCCCCGAGATGGAAGAGGACCCCCCGAGATGGAAGAGGACCCCCCGAGATGGAAGAGGACCCCTCAACCCCCAAGATGGAAAAGGATCCCCACACCCCGAGATGGAAGAGGACCAAGATGGAAGAGGACCCCAAGATGTCAGAGGACCCCCGCATACCTGAAATGGAAGAGGACCCCAAGATGGAAGAGGACCCCACACCCCCAAGATGGAAGAGGACCCCCGCACCCCCAAGATGGAAGAGGACCCTCGCACCCCCAAGATGGAAGAGGACCCCTACACCCCTGAGATGGAAGAGGTCCCCCGCACCCCCAAGGTGGGAGAGGATCCTCGCACCCCCAAGATGGAAGAGGACCCCTGCGATGGAAGAGGACCCCCGCACCCCCAACATGGAAGAGGATCCTCGCACCCCCAAGGAGGAAGAGGACCCTCAAGAAGGAAGAGGACCCTCAAGAAGGAAGAGGACCCTCAAGAAGGAAGAGGACCCTCAAGAAGGAAGAGGACCCTCGCATCCCCGAGATGGAAGAGGACCCTCGCACCCCGAGAAGGAAGAGGACCCTCGAGAAGGAAGAGGACCCTCGAGAAGGAAGAGGACCCTCGAGAAGGAAGAGGACCCTTGCACCATCAAGGTGGAAGAGGATCCCCGCACCCCGAAATGGAAGAGGATCCCCGCACCCACAAGATGGTAGAGCACACCCGAGATGGAAGGGGACCACCACACCCCAAGATGGAAGGAGAGACACACACAACAGAAGAGGACCCCTGAAATGGGAAAGGCCCCCAGCAACACCAAAATGGTAAAGGACCCCCACAACCAGACACGTGAGAGGTAGAGGACCCCCACAACCAGACACGTGAGAGGTAGAGGACCCCAGCAACCAGACACGTGAGAGGTAGAGGACCCAGCAACCAGACACGTGAGAGGCAGAGGACCCCCACAACCAGACACGTGAGAGGTAGAGGACCCCCACAACCAGACACGTGGGAGGTAGAGGACCCCCGCAACCAGACACGTGAGAGGTAGAGGACCCCCACAACCAGACACGTGAGAGGTAGAGGACCCCCACAACCAGACACGTGAGAGGTAGAGGACCCCCAACCAGACACGTGAGAGGTAGAGGACCCCACAACCAGACACGTGGGAGGTAGAGGACCCCGCAACCAGACACGTGAGAGGCAGAGGACCCCACAACCAGACACGTGAGAGGCAGAGGACCCCCACAACCAGACACGTGAGAGGTAGAGGACCCCCACAACCAGACACGTGAGAGGCAGAGGACCCCAGCAACCAGACACGTGAGAGGCAGAGGACCCCACAACCAGACACGTGAGAGGCAGAGGACCCCCACAACCAGACACGTGAGAGGCAGAGGACCCCCACAACCAGACACGTGAGAGATAGAGGACCCCCACAACCAGACACGTGAGAGATAGAGGACCCCCACAACCAGACATGTGAGAGATAAAGGACCCCCACAACCAGACATGTGGCGGTATTACAGCAGGTGAGTGTGGGGGTCCGGGATGCAGAGACATGATATCTGAAGCAGCCCCCTCCCCTTGCGCCAGGCGAGGGGTGCAGGTAGACTAAGTACACACAACGCCCTGTTGGCACAGAGCACCCGGATACTGGCAGCCCCCCCAAGCTGGCACCCATCCACAAGAAAGCTTATGTTTACCCACAAGAGACAAAGAGGTGAAGGGGGAGGCGGAGGGCTGACACCACCCCACGACCACAGCCTGACAACCCCCGGACCGCCACGTCACCGGAGCAGAAAAGGGAAATGTGACTGCACCCTGAGTGCAAGCTCTGCAGCCGGGGGAGGGGGCCCTGGTGATAAGACGGGGCAGGGAGGGGCCCCACATGGGGGGTTTAGGGGAAGTAGAGCCTGGGTGTGGGTGATAGAAAGATGCTGAGTCAGACCCCCGAGGAGACAACAAAGACAACCCTGGACCCCGCAACATGGCACAACGCTGCCTGAGTCACTGCTGCAGGGTCAACACCCGGGGGGTCCGGGTGGACAAAGCCGGGGGGCTCCTCGGGGCGGACAAAGCCGGGGGGCTCCTCGGGGCGGACAAAGCCGGGGGGCTCCTCGGGGCGGACAAAGCCGGGGGGCTGCTGGGTAAGGGGGGGCGGGCTCCTCGGGGGGGCTCCTCGGGGCGGACAAGGCTGGGGAATCTACGGAAATTGGATACAGCAGGTGAGCAAACAGGCAGGTGACGGGGAGGGGGTGCGCTGATACCGACTGCCAGACCACCCTGCACTGACCCTGCATCCTTCCGCCCTGTACATTGCACCAACACTAACACCCGGGGGTACGGGGGGGACGGTGACGACCGACGGACGGGGGGACGGCGGGACGGCGACGGCCGACGGACGGGGGGACGGAGGGACGGCGACGACCGACGGACGGGGGAGGAGGAGGGACGGCGACGACTGACGGACGGGGGGACGGCGACGACCGACGGACGGGGGGACGGAGGGACGGCAACGACCGACGGACGGGGGGACGGCGACGACCGACGGACGGCAACGGGGCGGACGGGACGGAGGGACGGCGACGACCGACGGACGGGGACGGGACGGCGACGCACGACCGACGGACGGGGGGACGGACGGACGGACGGCGAGACCGCCGGACGGGGGGGACGGAGGGACGGCGACGACCGCGGACGGGGGACGGAGGGACGGCGACGGACCGACGGACGGGGGGGCGGAGGGACGGCGACGACCGCCGGACGGGGGGGCGGAGGGACGGCGACGACGCCGGACGGGGGGGGGAGGCGGGAGACGCGGAGGGGGAGGACGGCGACCGCGGCGGGGGGGGGGCGGGGGAGGGGGCGGCGGGGGGGGAGGGACGCGACGCCGGGGGGGCGGAGGAGGGACGGACGGCGACGACCGACGGACGGGGGGGCGGGAGGGACGGCGACGACCGACGGACGGGGGGGCGGAGGGACGGCGACGACCGACCGGACGGGGCGGGGCGGAGGGGACGGCGACGACCGCCGGACGGGGGGGGCGGAGGGACGGCGACGACGACCGCGACGGGGGGGCGGAGGGACGGCGACGACCGCCGGACGGGGGGGACGGAGGGACGGCGACCGACCGACGGACGGGGGGACGGAGGGACGGCGACGACCGACGGACGGGGGGACGGAGGACGGGACGGCGACGACCGACGGACGGGGGGACGGAGGGACGGCGACGACCGACGACGGGGGGACGGCGACGACCGACGGACGGGGGGACGGCGACGACGACACCCGGGGGGACGGAGGGACGGCGACGACCGACACCCGGGGGGACGGAAGGGACGGCGACGACGACGACACCCGGGGGGACGGAGGGACGGCGACGACCGACACCCGGGGGGGACGGAGGGACGGCGACGACCGACACCCGGGGGGACGGAGGGACGGGACGACGACACGACCCGGGGGGACGGAGGGACGGCGACGACCGACACCCGGGGGGACGGAGGGACGGCGACGACCGACACCCGGGGGGACGGAGGGACGGCGACGACCGACACCCGGGGGGACGGAGGGACGGCGACGACCGACACCCGGGGGGACGGAGGGACGGCGACGACCGACACCCGGGGGGGGAGGGACGGCGACGACCGACACCCGGGGGGACGGAGGGACGGCGACGACCGACACCCGGGGGGGACGGCGACGACCGACACCCGGGGGGACGGCGACGACCGACACCCGGGGGGACGGCGACGACCGACACCCGGGGGGACGGCGACGACCGACACCCGGGGGGACGGAGACGACCGACACCCGGGGGGACGGAGACGACCGACACCCGGGGGGACGGAGACGACCGACACCCGGGGGGACGGAGACGACCGACACCGGGGGGACGGAGACGACCGACACCCGGGGGGACGGAGACGACCGACACCCGGGGGGAAGGAGACGACCGACACCCGGGGGGACGGAGACGACCGACACCCGGGGGGACGGAGACGACCGACACCCGGGGGGACGGAGACGACCGACACCCGGGGGGACGGAGACGACCGACACCCGGGGGGACGGAGACGACCGACACCCGGGGGGACGGAGACGACCGACACCCGGGGGGACGGAGGGACGGCGACGACCGACACCCGGGGGGACGGAAGGACGGTGACCACCGACACCCGGGGGGACGGAAGGACGGTGACCACTGACACCGGGGTGATGATGGAGGGATGGTGACCACTAACACCTGGGGGAACGGTGACCACGACACCGGGGGGACGGTGACACGAACGGGGAACGGTGACCACTGACACCTGGGGGGATGGAGGGACGGTGACCACTGACACCTGGGGGACGGGAGGACGGTGACCACTGACACCTGGGGGATGGGAACGGTGACCACTGACACCTGGGGACGGTGACACGCACTGGGGACGCACTGACACTGGGGGACGGTGACACTGACCGGGGTGAGGGACGGGCCACTGACACCTGGGGGGATGGAGGGACGGTGACCTACACTCGTGACCATACACCTGGGGGATGAGGACGTGACACTGACACGGGGGATGGCGGCGGTGACCACTGACACCCGGGGAAGATGGAGGGACGGTGACCACTGACACCCGGGGAAGATGGAGGGACGGTGACCACTGACACCCGGGGAAGATGGAGGGACGGTGACCACTGACACCCGGGGAAGATGGAGGGACGGTGACCACTGACACCCGGGGAAGATGGAGGGACGGTGACCACTGACACCCGGGGAAGATGGAGGGACGGTGACCACTGACACCCGGGGAAGATGGAGGGACGGTGACCACTGACACCTGGGGGGATGGAGGACGGTGACCACTGACACCTGGGGGGATGGAGGGACGGTGACCACTGACACCTGGGGTGACGGAGGGACGGTGACCACTGACACCTGGGGGGATGGAGGGACGGTGACCACTGACACCTGGAGTGACGGAGGGACGGTGAGTACTGACACCTGGGGGGACGGAGGGACGGTGACCACTGACACCTGGGGGGATGGAGGGACGGTGACCATTGACACCTGGGAGGATGGAGGGACGGTGACCACTGACACCTGGGGGGATGGAGGGACGGTGACCATTGACACCTGGGAGGATGGAGGGACGGTGACCACTGACACCTGGGGGGATGGAGGGACGGTGAGTACTGACACCTGGGGGGACGGAGGGACGGTGACCACTGACACCTGGGGGGATGGAGGGACGGTGACCATTGACACCTGGGAGGATGGAGGGACGGTGACCACTGACACCTGGGGGGATGGAGGGACGGTGACCATTGACACCTGGGAGGATGGAGGGACGGTGACCACTGACACCTGGGGGGATGGAGGGACGGTGACAACTGTGAAACTGTGATGACTGACACATTTACGGCAATGGGGAGATGGTAATGACTGACACCTGGAATACGTACAGTGAGCCACATGGTAAGTATACAGGGGCCCCTGATTTGGAGTGGTGGGGCAGTGAAAGGGTTACTCAGGTGAGGCTGGCAGGTCGGTACGTGGCCTCCACCCACTGCGGGCCGCACCCCGCTCCACTAAACAGACTGGTTCTCTGACATCGTCCTGACAATCCTGCTAAGTAGGACAGGTGGGCACACACCCCTCCTCCGCCTTCCTGGTACCGGCTCCCCCTCCACACCTGCGAACACCGCACAGGAGACGCTCCACCAACACGTCCCACAATGCACCTGGAGGAGCCCGCCGAAACCGGACCGCCGGCACCAGCCCTCAACTGTATATCATAAGAGGGCTGATACCTCCACATTGGGGGTCATCACTCCTGGCAGTATATACTCCTCCGCGGTCAGCCCACCCCATTGGGGGTCATCACTCCTGACAGTATATACTCCTCCGCGGTCAGCCCACCCCATTGGGGGTCATCACTCCTGACAGTATATACTCCTCCGCGGTCAGCCCCCCACATTGGGGGTCATCTCTCCTGACAGTATATACTCCTCCGCGGTCAGCCCACCCCATTGGGGGTCATCACTCCTGACAGTATATACTCCTCCGCGGTCAGCCCACCACATTGGGGGTCATCACTCCTGACAGTATATACTCCTCCGTGGTCAGCCCACCCCATTGGGGGTCATCACTCCTGACAGTATATACTCCTCCGCGGTCAGCCCCCCATTGGGGGTCATCACTCCTGACAGTATATACTCCTCCGCGGTCAGCCCACCACATTGGGGTCATCACTCCTGCAGTATATACTCCTCCGCGGTCAGCCCACCACATTGGGGGTCATCACTCCTGACAGTAATACTCCTCCGCGGTCACCCACCCCATTGGGGTCATCACTCCTGACAGTATATACTCCTCCGCGGTCAGCCCTCCCCATTGGGGGTCATCACTCCTGGCAGTATATGCTCCTCCGCGGTCAGCCCTCCCACATTGGGGGTCATCACTCCTGACAGTATATACTCCTCCGCGGTCAGCCCCCACATTGGGGGTCATCACTCCTGACAGTATATACTCCTCCGCGGTCAGCTCCCCACATTGGGGGTCATCACTCCTGACAGTATATACTCCTCCGCGGTCAGCCCCCCCATTGGGGGTCATCACTCCTGACAGTATATACTCCCGCGTCAGTCACCTCCACATTGGGGGTCATCACTCCTGGCAGTATATACTCCGCCGCGTCACCTCCACATTGGGGTCATCACTCCTGACAGTATATACTCCTCCGCGGTCACCCTCCCCATTGGGGTCATCACTCCTGACAGTATATACTCCTCCGCGGTCAGCCCCCACATTGGGGGTCATCACTCCTGACAGTATATACTCCTCCGCGGTCGACCCCCACATTGGGGGTCATCACTCCTGGACAGTATATACTCCTCCGCGGTCAGCCCACCCACATTGGGGGTCATCACTCCTGACAGTATATACTCCTCCGCTGGTCAGCCCCCCCATTGGGGGTCATCACTCCTGACAGTATATACTCCTCCGCGGTCAGCCCCCACATTGGGGGTCATCACTCCTGACAGTATATACTCCTCCGCGGTCAGCCTCCACATTGGGGGTCATCACTCCTGACAGTATATACTCCTCCGCGGTCAGCCCTACCCACATTGGGGGTCATCACTCCTGACAGTATATACTCCCCGCGGTCACCTCCACATTGGGGGTCATCACTCCTGACAGTATATACTCCTCCGCGGTCAGCCTCCCCACATTGGGGGTCATCACTCCTGCAGTATATACTCCTCCGCGGTCACCCTCCACATTGGGGGTCATCACTCCTGACAGTATATACTCTCCCGTGTCAGCCCCCACATTGGGGTCATCACTCCTGACAGTATATACTCCTCCGCGGTCAGCTCCCCACATTGGGGGTCATCACTCCTGACAGTATATACTCCTCCGCGGTCAGCCCACCCATTGGGGGTCATCACTCCTGACAGTATATACTCCTCCGCGGTCAGCCCACCACATTGGGGGTCATCACTCCTGCAGTATATACTCCTCCGCGGTCACCTCCACATTGGGGTCATCACTCCTGACAGTATATACTCCTCCGCGGTCAGCCCACCACATTGGGGTCATCACTCCTGCAGTATATACTCCTCCGGGTCAGCCCACCACATTGGGGGTCATCACTCCTGACAGTATATACTCCTCCGTGGTCAGCCCCCACATTGGGGTCATCACTCCTGACAGTATATACTCCTCCGCGTCAGCCCACCACATTGGGGGTCATCACTCCTGACAGTATATACTCCTCCGCGGTCAGCCTCCCCATTGGGGGTCATCACTCCTGACAGTATATACTCCTCCGCGGTCACCCCCCATTGGGGGTCATCACTCCTGCAGTATATACTCCCCGCGGTCACCTCCACATTGGGGTCATCACTCCTGACAGTATATACTCCTCCGCGGTCAGCCCTCCCCATTGGGGGTCATCACTCCTGACAGTATATACTCTCCGCGTCAGCCCCCACATTGGGGGTCATCACTCCTGACAGTATATACTCCTCCGGGTCAGCTCCCCACATTGGGGGTCATCACTCCTGACAGTATATACTCCTCCGCGTCAGCCCCCCCATTGGGGGTCATCACTCCTGACAGTATATACTCCACCGCTGTCACCTCCACATTGAGGTCATCACTCCTGCAGTATATCTCCTCCGCGGTCAGCTCCCACATTGGGGGTCATCACTCCTGACAGTATATACTCCTCCGCGGTCAGCCCACCCATTGGGGGTCATCACTCCTGACAGTATATACTCCGTCCGCGGTCAGCCCCCACATTGGGGGTCATCACTCCTGACAGTATATACTCCTCCGGGTCACCTCCCACATTGGGGGTCATCACTCCTGACAGTATATACTCCTCCGCGGTCAGCCCCCCACATTGGGGGTCATCACTCCTGCAGTATATACTCCCCGGGTCACCCACCACATTGGGTCATCACTCCTGACAGTATATACTCCTCCGCGGTCAGCCCCCCATTGGGGGTCATCACTCCTGACAGTATATACTCCTCCGCGGTCAGCCCACCCATTGGGGGTCATCACTCCTGACAGTATATACTCCTCCGGGTCAGCCCCCCATTGGGGGTCATCACTCCTGACAGTATATACTCCTCCGCGGTCACCCCCCATTGGGGGTCATCACTCCTGACAGTATATACTCCGCCGCGTCACCTCCACATTGGGTCATCACTCCTGACAGTATATACTCCTCCGCGGTCAGCCCTCCCCATTGGGGGTCATCACTCCTGACAGTATATACTCTCCCGCGGTCAGCCCCCACATTGGGGTCATCACTCCTGACAGTATATACTCCTCCGGTCAGCTCCCCACATTGGGGGTCATCACTCCTGCAGTATATACTCCTCCGCGGTCAGCCCCCCATTGGGGGTCATCACTCCTGACAGTATATACTCCACCGCTGTCACCTCCACATTGGGGTCATCACTCCTGCAGTATATACTCCTCCGCGTCAGCTCCCACATTGGGGGTCATCACTCCTGACAGTATATACTCCTCCGCGGTCAGCCCTCCCCATTGGGGTCATCACTCCTGACAGTATATACTCGTCCGCGGTCAGCCCCCCACATTGGGGGTCATCACTCCTGACAGTATATACTCCTCCGTGGTCAGCCCCCACATTGGGGGTCATCACTCCTGGCAGTATATACTCCTCCGCGGTCAGCCCCCCACATTGGGGTCATCACTCCTGACAGTATATACTCCCGCGCCTTGTCACCTCCAATTGATGGTCATCACTCCTGACAGTATATACTCCTCCGCGTCAGCTCCCACATTGGGGGTCATCACTCCTGACAGTATATACTCCTCCGCGGTCAGCCACCCACATTGGGGTCATCACTCCTGACAGTATATACTCCTCCGCGTCAGCCCTCCCCATTGGGGGTCATCACTCCTGACAGTATATACTCCACCGCTGTCACCTCCCACATTGGGGTCATCACTCCTGCAGTATATGCTCCTCCGCGGTCACCACCACATTGGGGGTCATCACTCCTGACAGTATATACTCCTCCGTGGTCAGCCCACCCCATTGGGGGTCATCACTCCTGACAGTATATACTCCTCCGCGGTCAGCCCACCACATTGGGGGTCATCACTCCTGACAGTATATACTCCTCCGTGGTCAGCCCACCCCATTGGGGGTCATCACTCCTGACAGTATATACTCCTCCGCGGTCAGCCCACCCCATTGGGGGTCATCACTCCTGACAGTATATACTCCGCCGCTGTCACCTCCACATTGATGGTCATCACTCCTGGCAGTATATGCTCCTCCGCGGTCAGCCCTCCCCATTGGGGGTCATCACTCCTGACAGTATATACTCCTCCGCGGTCAGCCCACCACATTGGGGGTCATCACTCCTGACAGTATATACTCCTCCGTGGTCAGCTCCCCACATTGGGGGTCATCACTCCTGACAGTATATACTCCTCCGCGGTCAGCCCACCCCATTGGGGGTCATCACTCCTGACAGTATATACTCCTCCGCGGTCAGCCCTCCCCATTGGGGGTCATCACTCCTGACAGTATATACTCCACCGCTGTCACCTCCACATTGGGGGTCATCACTCCTGGCAGTATATGCTCCTCCGCGGTCACCTCCACATTGGGGGTCATCACTCCTGACAGTATATATACTCCTCCGCGGTCAGCCCTCCCCATTGGGGGTCATCACTCCTGACAGTATATACTCGTCCGCGGTCAGCCCCCCACATTGGGGGTCATCACTCCTGACAGTATATACTCCTCCGTGGTCAGCTCCCCACATTGGGGTCATCACTCCTGGCAGTATATACTCCTCCGCGGTCAGCCCCCCACATTGGGGGTCATCACTCCTGACAGTATATACTCCACCGCTGTCACCTCCACATTGAAGGTCATCACTCCTGACAGTATATACTCCTCCGCGGTCAGCTCCCCACATTGGGGGTCATCACTCCTGACAGTATATACTCCTCCGCGGTCAGCCCACCTCATTGGGGGTCATCACTCCTGACAGTATATACTCCGCCGCGGTCAGCCCACCACATTGGGGGTCATCACTCCTGGCAGTACATACTCCTCCGCGGTCACCTCCACATTGGGGGTCATCACTCCTGACAGTATATACTCCTCCGCGGTCAGCCCACCACATTGGGGGTCATCACTCCTGGCAGTATATACTCCTCCGCGGTCAGCCCACCCCATTCGGGGTCATCACTACTGACAGTATATACTCCTCCGCGGTCAGCCCACCACATTGGGGGTCATCACTCCTGGCAGTATATACTCCTCCGTGGTCAGCCCACCACATTGGGGGTCATCACTCCTGACAGTATATACTCCTCCGTGGTCAGCTCCCCACATTGGGGGTCATCACTCCTGGCAGTATATACTCCTCCGCGGTCAGCCCCCCACATTGGGGGTCATCACTCCTGACAGTATATACTCCACCGCTGTCACCTCCACATTGAAGGTCATCACTCCTGACAGTATATACTCCTCCGCGGTCAGCCCACCTCATTGGGGGTCATCACTCCTGACAGTATATACTCCTCCGCGGTCAGCCCACCTCATTGGGGGTCATCACTCCTGACAGTATATACTCCTCCGCGGTCAGCCCACCCCATTCGGGGTCATCACTACTGACAGTATATACTCCTCCGCGGTCAGCCCACCACATTGGGGGTCATCACTCCTGGCAGTATATACTCCTCCGTGGTCAGCCCACCACATTGGGGGTCATCACTCCTGACAGTATATACTCCTCCGTGGTCAGCCCACCACATTGGGGGTCATCACTCCTGACAGTATATACTCCTCCGTGGTCAGCCCACCCCATTGGGGGTCATCTCTCCTGACAGTATATACTCTGCTGCGGTCGGCCCCCCACATTATGAAAGGGAGATTAATATTTTATATCTATAGGACTCGGGGGAGGGGAGTGCTCTGTAATGGAGGAAGCTCATAAAATATGCAGATGACGGGGGCCCCGCTCTCTGGGCCGGTCTGATACTCTGATGCTGTACAATCACATGAAACCGGGGGTCGAGGTACACGTTACAGGGTCCACAGCCCAATGACCCCCCACATCCATGGAAAATCAGAGAAATACAAGGTCCAGACGAGCTCTGCCCAAAAAGGGCCTACCACTACCGGGGGTCACCACACAGAGGGAGGTCCTACCACTACCGGGGGTCACCACACAGAGGGAGGTCCTACCACTACCGGGGGTCACCACACAGAGGGAGGTCCTACCACTACCGGGGGTCACCACACAGAGGGAGGTCCTACCACTACCGGGGGTCACCACACAGAGGGAGGTCCTACCACTACTGGGGTCACCACACAGAGGGAGGTCCTACCACTACCGGGGTCACCACACAGAGGGAGGTCCTACCACTACCGGGGTCACCACACAGAGGGAGGTCCTACTACTATCGGGGTCACCACACAGAGGGAGGTCCTACTACTACCGGGGTCACCACACAGAGGGAGGTCCTACCACTACCGAGGTCACCACATAGAGGAGGGTCCTGCCACTACCGAGGTCACCACATAGAGGAGGGTCCTGCCACTACCGGGGTCACCACATAGAGGGGGGGGGTCATCACATATTAAAAAGTGCTGCCACTTCTGGGGATACCAGCCACCGCCGCAGCAGCAGCAGGGGATAGCCAACCAGCGCCCCAGCAGCCGCCCCAGCAGGAGGCAGCCAGTGCCGCTGCTATAGCAGGAGGCAGCCAGTGAGAGGCTGTCAGTGAGCGCCACTATAGCAGGAGGTTGCCAGTGGCCGCTGCAGCAGAGGGCACAGGGCAGTGCCACAGTTGGCACTGCCCGCGTGCTGTCAAAGCGCTCATGCAATACCTGAGCGTGTTGCGAGGAGCCAGAGCAGCTGGAGGTCCCCAGGCCCCAGTATGATGAGAGCATCGCCCGCTGTGCAGCGATTTCTTTCTCATTTCATCATCTGTAATCTCCTGCCCCCAAGGGACCCCCGAAACATCCGACCAGGTCCCAGGATGAAGACCCCGGGGCCCTCACACATTGGACATGGAGGTGCTCAGTGTCACTACAAATACTGGGTCCCCAACATTAACCCCTTACTGGCAGACTTGTCCTCCCACAAACCCTCTTGCTTCATGAACAGAATGCCACACCAGCAGTAAGGACTCACACCTAATCCTGTGAGTGAGGAAAGCGCAATTACCGACACGAGATCACCTGGAATGTGCAGCATCAGAATGTGACCCGTCCGGTCCACGTAATCCGGGCCCTGGGCGCCGGCCACCCACCACGGAGGGGCATCCCGGGCCGCAGAGCTGTCACTTCACCAACAAAATGAGTCAGCAGGTGGAGCCGGCCCCGCTCCTGAGTGAGGAAATAAACTGGAGGTCGTTCTGCCCTGAAATTATCCAACGCTCATTATCTGTACACAGCAGAGACACTGACCGGCCAACAGCCCCCGGGGCAACGAGCCCAGCCACAACCGGCCAACAGCCCCCGGGGGCAAACAGCCCAGCCACAACCGGCCAACAGCCCCCGGGGGCAACGAGCCCAGCCACAACCGGCCAACAGCCCCCGGGGGCAACGAGCCCAGCCACAACCGGCCAACAGCCCCCAGGGGCAAACAGCCCGGCCACAACCGGCCATACACAAGAGCTGACGCTGTGTCTTTAAGACGCCTGTCAGTTGGGAACTTCCTTATCTGAGGGTTGGAGGGGTGAGGGGCCCATGGTGTATACCAGACATGTATACAGCAGTTGTACGTGCCGGGGTACGTGCCACACAAGCCAGACGTACGGGCCAGGATATACACATACATGTTATATACCACATGTGAGCATACCGGTCACCTTGGTCATGTTTCATGGACAACTCTCAACAGCGGTGCCGGGCGACGCTCACGGGACCGACTCTCCGCCGCGGGCGACGCTCACGGGACCGACTCTCCGCCGCGGGCGACGCTCACGGGACCGACTCTCCGCCGCGGGCGACGCTCACGGGACCGACTCTCCGCCGCGGGCGACGCTCACGGGACCGACTCTCCGCCGCGGGCGACGCTCACGGGACCGACTCTCCGCCGCGGGCGACGCTCACGGGACCGACTCTCCGCCGCGGGCGACGCTCACGGGACCGACTCTCCGCCGCGGGCGACGCTCACGGGACCGACTCTCCGCCGCGGGCGACGCTCACGGGACCGACTCTCCGCCGCGGGCGACGCTCACGGGGCCGACTCTCCGCCGCGGGCGACGCTCACGGGGCCGACTCTCCGCCGCGGGCGACGCTCACGGGGCCGACTCTCCGCCGCGGGCGACGCTCACGGGGCCGACTCTCCGCCGCGGGCGACGCTCACGGGGTCGACTCTCCGCCGCGGGCGACGCTCACGGGGTCGACTCTCCGCCGAGGGCGACGCTCACAGGACTGACTCTCCGCAGAGGGCGACGCTCACGGGGTCGACTCTCCGCCGAGGGCGACGCTCACGGGACCGACTCTCCGTCGCGGACGACGCTCACGGGACCGACTCTCCGCCGAGGGCGACGCTCACGGGACCGACTCTCCGCCGCGGACGACGCTCACGGGACCGACTCTCCGCCCGGACGACGCTCACGGGACCGACTCTCCGCCACGGACGACGCTCACGGGACCAACTCTCCGCCACGGACGCTACACGGGGATGACTCATATGGTATTGGGACAAGGAGCTTGCAGTCAGTCAGTGACGTTACATGATTGTCTACACCCCACCCCTAAATCCGCAGCGACCTCCATAATTACAGACCCCCACAGCTGCCGTCAGCAAGGAAAGCCGGGATTAGTGTGAGCAGGTTTAACCGCACAGGGAGGGGCGGCCACTCAAAGGTGACGAGCGAGGGGGGGGGGGGCACGTAACTCTCTGCTGCCCTCACCTGCTGTCACATTGACCCTGGCGTCATACAGTGCGCTCCACAGTCCAGACAGCCAAGGGTTAACAACCGCGAGGCCCAAACACCATAATAACCCCCGGACCAAGGAGACAGACCCCACAAATCCCCCCCCCCCCCCGAGAGACAGGCTCCTGTATATATGATGATGGGGGGGCTCCTGTATATGATGATGATGATGGGGGGGGCTCCTGTATATATGATGATGGGGGGGGGGGGCTCCTGTATATATGATGATGGGGGGGGCTCCTGTATATGATGATGATGATGATGATGGTGGGGGGCTCCTGTATATATGATGATGGGGAGGGGGCTCCTGTATATATGATGATGGGGGGGGGAGGCTCCTGTATATATGATGATGGGGAGGGGGCTCCTGTATATGATGATGATGATGGGGGGGG
Source organism: Allobates femoralis (assembly GCA_033576535.1). Taxonomy (NCBI): domain Eukaryota; kingdom Metazoa; phylum Chordata; class Amphibia; order Anura; family Aromobatidae; genus Allobates; species Allobates femoralis. The sequence continues at coordinate 119,207,739 of JARQOC010000012.1, read as the reverse complement.
CTCCTGTATATATGATGATGGGGGGGGGGGTCTCCTGTATATATGATGATGGGAGGGGGCTCCTGTATATATGATGATGGGGGGGGAGGCTCCTGTATATATGATGATGGGGGGGGGGGCTCCTGTATATATGATGATGGGGGGGGGGGGGGCTCTGTATATATGATGATGGGGGGGGGGCTCCTGTATATATGATGATGGGGGGGGGGGGGGCTCCTGTATATATGATGATGGAGAGGGGGCTCCTGTATATTGATGGGGGGGGGGGCTCCACAGTCCATGACAGCCAAGGGTTAACAACGCGGGGCCCATACATATAACCCCGACAAGGAGACAGACCCACAACCCCCCCCGCCCCGAGAGACAGGCTCCTGTATATATGATGATGGGGGGGGCTCCTTGTATATGATGATGATGATGGGGGGGGCTCCTGTATATATGATGATGGGGGGGGGGGCTCCTGTATATATGATGATGGGGGGGGGGCTCCTGTATATATGATGATGGGGGGGGGCTCCTGTATATATGATGATGGGGGGGGGGCTCCTGTATATATGATGATGGGGGGGGGAGGCTCCTGTATATATGATGATGGGGGGGGGAGGCTCCTGTATATATGATGATGGGGGGGGGCTCCTGTATATGATGATGATGATGGGGGGGGCTCCTGTATCGTATATGATGATGATGGGGGGGGGGGGCTCCTGTATATATGATGATGGGGGGGGGGGGGGCTCCTGTTATATATGATGATGGGGGGGGGGGGCTCCTGTATATATGATGATGGGGGGGGGGGCTCCTGTATATATGATGATGGGGGGGGGGCTCCTGTATATATGATGATGGGGGGGGGGGGCTCCTGTATATATGATGATGGGGGGGGGCTCCTGTATATATGATGATGGGGGGGGGGCTCCTGTATATATGATGATGGGGGGGGAGGCTCCTGTATATATGATGATGGGGGGGGGGCTCCTGTATATATGATGATGTGGGGGGGAGGCTCCTGTATATATGATGATGGGGGGGGGGGGGCTCCTGTATATATGATGATGGGGGGGGCTCCTGTTATATATGATGATGGGGGGGGGGCTCTGTATTATATGATGATGGGGGGGGGCTCCTGTATATATGATGATGAGGGGGGGGCTCCTGTATATATGACGATGGGGGGGGCTCCTGTATATATGACGATGGGGGGGGCTCCTGTATATATGACGATGGGGGGGGCTCCTGTATATATGACGATGGGGGGGGCTCCTGTATATATGACGATGGGGGGGGCTCCTGTATATATGACGATGGGGGGGGGGCTCCTGTATATATGACGATGGGGGGGGGCTCCTGTATATATGACGATGGGGGGGGGCTCCTGATATATGACGATGGGGGGGGGTCCGGTATATGTGACGATGGGGGGGGCTCCTGTATATGTGACGATGGGGTGGCTCCTGTATATATGATGATGGGGGGGGGAGCTCCTGCATATATGATGATGGGGGGGGGCTCCTGCATATATGATGATGGGGGGGGCTCCTGCATATATGATGATGGGGGGGGCTCCTGTATCTGATATGATGATGATGATGGGGGGGGGCTCCTGTATATATGATGATGGGGAGGGGGCTCCTGTATATATGATGATGGGAGGGGGCTCCTGTATATATGATGATGGGGGGGGGGCTCCTGTATATATGATGATGGGGAGGGGGCTCCTGTATATTGATGATGGGGGGGGCTCCTTATATATGATGATGGGGGGGGCTCCTGTATATATGATGATGGGGGGGGGGGGCTCCTGTATATATGATGATGGATGGGAGGGGGCTCCTGTATATATGATGATGGGGGGGGTGCTCCTGTATATATGATGATGGGGGGGGCTCCTGTATATATGATGATGGGTGGGGGGGGCTCCTGTATATATGATGACGGGGGGGCTCCTCTATATACGATGGTGGGGGGGCTCCTGTATATATGATGATGGGGAGGGGGCTCCTGTATATATGATGATGGGGGGAGGGGGCTCCTGTATATATGATGATGGGGGGGGGGCCTCCTGTATATATGATGATGGGGGGGCTCCTCTATATACGATGGGGGGGGGGCTCCTGTATATATGATGATGGGGAGGGGGCTCCTGTATATATGATGATGGGGGGGGGGCTCCTCTATATACGATGGGGGAGAGGGGGGGGGGTTCAGTCACACTCACCGGCTCTGCAGAGACAGATGTCCTGTTTTTTGGGGTCCTGTGTGGTTATACTCCAGTCCAGTTTATAGGGGCCCAGCTAGTGGTCTCGGGGCCCCAGCTTGTTGCTCTGTTGTGGGGTCCGGGCTCTTGTGTGTTTATTTAGATCCAGGTTGTTGCTCTTCTTTCTCAGCGTTCTAGTTTGTGTCCTCTGGATCCAGGGGCCCTTTAGATCTGGGGATCCCCGGCTTGGTGTCCTCTGGATCAGGGGCCCCTGTTGTCCCGTCCGGATGTTAGTCGCTGCCTCTGGATCTGGGGGTCCCTGGCTTGGTGTCCTCTGGATCAGGGGCCCCTGGCGGTGGGTCTGGCTCAGTGCCCTTCGGTTCTTGGGGCCCCTGTCGTCCCCTCGGCCGTCGGTGGGTGCCCTCTGGATCTGGGGGCCCCTGTGGTCCTCTCTCTAGGTAACAGGCTGTCCCTATGTCTCTGGGTGGTCTCTCTCCGGGCTCTGAGGCCCCTGAGGCCCTCTTCGGCTGGCTGGCTGCCCCTCTTCTCTCTAGGTGGGCTCTGGGGGCCCCTGTCCTCCTGTGTCTGGGTAGGCTCTGGGGGCCCCTGTCCTCCTGTGTCTGGGTGGGCTCTGGGGGCCCCTGTCCTCTTCTCTCTAGGTGGGCTCTGGGGGCCCCTGTCCTCCTGTATCTGGGTGGGCTCTGGGGGCCCCTGTCCTTCTGTATCTGGGTGGGCTCTGGGGGCCCCTGTCCTTCTGTATCTGGGTGGGCTCTGGGGGCCCCTGTCCTCTTCTCTCTAGGTGGGCTCTGGGGGCCCCTGTCCTCCTGTATCTGGGTGGGCTCTGGGGGCCCCTGTCCTCCTGTGTCTGGGTAGGCTCTGGGGGCCCCTGTCCTCCTGTGTCTGGGTGGGCTCTGGGGGCCCCTGTCCTTCTGTATCTGGGTGGGCTCTGGGGGCCCCTGTCCTTCTGTATCTGGGTGGGCTCTGGGGGCCCCTGTCCTTCTGTATCTGGGTGGGCTCTGGGGGCCCCTGTCCTCTTCTCTCTGGGTGGGCTCTGGGGGCCCCTGTCCTCTTCTCTCTAGGTGGGCTCTGGGGGCCCCTGTCCTCTTCTCTCTGGGTGGGCTCTGGGGGCCCCTCTCTCTCAGGGTGGGCTCTGGCTCTGGGGGGCCCTGTCGTCCTGTCTCCAGCCTGTCACACCTGTGCTGTCCCCTCCCAGCCTCCTCACCTGTCCCTGGTTACGGCTCCTCCCCGCCGCCTCTTCCGGGGCCCCCTGTACCTGCCGCCCCCCTCCCACCTGCAGGTTGTCACTAGCTCCTCCCCGCCACCTTTACTCTCTGCCCGGCTCCATCCTCCTGGGGCCACCTTAACTGACAACCAGGAAGTGCTGCGCGGCCCGGACACCGCGGATTGGACGAGGCGGAGAACAGACCGGAATAATGCCGCGCCGCGATTGGCGGAGCCGAGTGACAGTCAGAGAGGGGGGCGGGGCCTCCAGCAGGATGACGAGAAAGCTTCACCTCAGTCTTAAAGCGGCAACAGGAAGAAATCTGACAGTACGGAGGCGGGAGGGGCCACACAGTCATATACAGGGGCCACACAGTCATATAATAATACTGGGGCCACACAGTCATATAATAATACAGGGGCCACACAGTCATATAATAATACAGGGGCCACACAGTCATATAATAATACAGGGGCCACACAGTCATATAATAATACAGGGGCCACACAGTCATATAATAATACAGGGGCCACACAGTCATATAATAATACAGGGGCCACACAGTCATATAATAATACAGGGGCCACACAGTCATATAATAATACAGGGGCCACACAGTCATATAATAATACAGGGGCCACACAGTCATATACAGAGACCACACAGGACGGGGCCCCCACAGTGCTATACAGGGACCACACAGGACGGGGCCCCCACAGTGCTATACAGAGACCACACAGGACGGGGCCCCCACAGTGCTATACAGGGACCACACAGGACGGGGCCCCCACAGTGCTATACAGAGACCACACAGGACGGGGCCCCCACAGTGCTATACGGAGACCACACAGGACGGGGCCCCACAGTGCTATACAGAGACCACACAGGACGGGGCCCCACAGTGTTATACAGGGACCACACAGGACGGGGGCCCCACAGTGCTATACAGAGACCACACAGGACGGGGCCCCCACAGTGCTATACGGAGACCACACAGGACGGGGCCCCCACAGTGCTATACAGAGACCACACAGGACGGGGCCCCCACAGTGCTATACAGGAACCACACAGGACGGGGCCCCCACAGTGCTATACAGGGACCACACAGGACGGGGCCCCCACAGTGCTATACAGAGACCACACAGGACGGGGCCCCCACAGTGCTATACAGGGACCACACAGGACGGGGCCCCCACAGTGCTATACAGAGACCACACAGGACGGGGCCCCCACAGTGCTATACAGGAACCACACAGGACGGGGCCCCCACAGTGCTATACAGGAACCACACAGGACGGGGCCCCCACAGTGCTATACAGGGACCACACAGGACGGGGCCCCCACAGTGCTATACAGGGACCACACAGGACGGGGCCCCCACAGTGCTATACAGGGACCACACAGGACGGGGCCCCCACAGTGCTATACAGAGACCACACAGGACGGGGCCCCCACAGTGCTATACAGAGACCACACAGGACGGGGCCCCCACAGTGCTATACGGAGACCACACAGGACGGGGCCCCCACAGTGCTATACAGAGACCACACAGGACGGGGCCCCCACAGTGCTATACAGAGACCACACAGGACGGGGCCCCACAGTGCTATACGGAGACCACACAGGACGGGGCCCCCACAGTGCTATACAGAGACCACACAGGACGGGGGCCCCACAGTGCTATACAGAGACCACACAGGACGGGGCCCCCACAGTGCTATACGGAGACCACACAGGACGGGGCGCCCCACAGTGCTATACAGAGACCACACAGGACGGGGCCCCCACAGTGCTATACAGAGACCACACAGGACGGGGCCCCCACAGTGCTATACAGGGACCACACAGGACGGGGCCCCCACAGTGCTATACGGAGACCACACAGGACGGGGCCCCCACAGTGCTATACAGAGACCACACAGGACGGGGGCCCCACCAGTGCTATACAGAGACCACACAGGACGGGGCCCCCACAGTGCTATACAGGAACCACACAGGACGGGGCCCCCACAGTGCTATACAGGGACCACACAGGACGGGGCCCCCACAGTGCTATACAGAGACCACACAGGACGGGGCCCCCACAGTGCTATACAGAGACCACACAGGACGGGGCCCCCACAGTGCTATACAGAGACCACACAGGACGGGGCCCCCACAGTGCTATACAGGGACCACACAGGACGGGGCCCCCACAGTGCTATACAGGGACCACACAGGACGGGGCCCCCACAGTGCTATACAGGAACCACACAGGATGGGGCCCCCACAGTGCTATACAGGAACCACACAGGACGGGGCCCCCACAGTGCTATACAGAGACCACACAGGACGGGGGCCCCACAGTGCTATACAGAGACAACGACGCCCCTACACCAGGACGGGGCCCCCACAGTGCTATACAGAGACCACACAGGACGGGGCCCCCACAGTGCTATACAGGGACCACACAGGACGGGGCCCCCACAGTGCTATACAGAGACCACACAGGACGGGGCCCCCACAGTGCTATACAGAGACCACACAGGACGGGGCCCCCACAGTGCTATACAGAGACCACACAGGACAGGGCCCCCACAGTGCTATACAGGGACCACACAGGACGGGGCCCCCACAGTGCTATACAGAGACCACACAGGACGGGGCCCCCACAGTGCTATACAGGGACCACACAGGACGGGGACCCCACAGTGCTATACAGAGACCACACAGGACGGGGCCCCCACAGTGCTATACAGGGACCACACAGGACGGGGCCCCCACAGTGCTATACAGAGACCACACAGGACGGGGCCCCCACAGTGCTATACAGAGACCACACAGGACGGGGCCCCACAGTGCTATACAGGGACCACACAGGACGGGGCCCCCACAGTGCTATACAGGAACCACACAGGACGGGGCCCCCACAGTGCTATACAGAGACCACACAGGACGGGGCCCCCACAGTGCTATACAGAGACCACACAGGACGGGGCCCCCACAGTGCTATACAGGAACCACACAGGACGGGGCCCCCACAGTGCTATACAGAGACCACACAGGACGGGGCCCCCACAGTGCTATACAGAGACCACACAGGACGGGGCCCCCACAGTGCTATACAGAGACCACACAGGACGGGGCCCCCACAGTGCTATACAGAGACCACACAGGACGGGGCCCCCACAGTGCTATACAGAGACCACACAGGACGGGGCCCCCACAGTGCTATACGGAGACCACACAGGACGGGGCCCCCACAGTGCTATACAGGAACCACACAGGACGGGGCCCCCACAGTGCTATACAGAGACCACACAGGACGGGGCCCCCACAGTGCTATACGGAGACCACACAGGACGGGGCCCCCACAGTGCTATACGGAGACCACACAGGACGGGGCCCCCACAGTGCTATACAGAGACCACACAGGACGGGGCCCCCACAGTGCTATACAGAGACCACACAGGACGGGGCCCCCACAGTGCTATACAGGAACCACACAGGACGGGGCCCCCACAGTGCTATACAGGAACCACACAGGACGGGGCCCCCACAGTGCTATACAGAGACCACACAGGACGGGGCCCCCACAGTGCTATACAGGAACACACAGGACGGGGCCCCCACAGTGCTATACAGAGACCACACAGGACGGGGCCCCCACAGTGCTATACGGAGACCACACAGGACGGGGCCCCCACAGTGCTATACAGAGACCACACAGGACGGGGCCCCCACAGTGCTATACAGAGACCACACAGGACAGGGCCCCCACAGTGCTATACAGAGACCACACAGGACGGGGCCCCCACAGTGCTATACAGGAACCACACAGGACGGGGCCCCCACAGTGCTATACAGAGACCACACAGGACGGGGCCCCCACAGTGCTATACAGAGACCACACAGGACGGGGCCCCCACAGTGCTATACAGAGACCACACAGGACGGGGCCCCCACAGTGCTATACAGAGACCACACAGGACGGGGCCCCCACAGTGCTATACAGAGACCACACAGGACGGGGCCCCCACAGTGCTATACAGAGACCACACAGGACGGGGCCCCCACAGTGCTATACAGAGACCACACAGGACGGGGCCCCCACAGTGCTATACGGAGACCACACAGGACGGGGCCCCCACAGTGCTATACAGGAACCACACAGGACGGGGCCCCCACAGTGCTATACAGAGACCACACAGGACGGGGCCCCCACAGTGCTATACAGAGACCACACAGGACGGGGCCCCACAGTGCTATACAGGAGACCACACAGGACGGGGCCCCCACAGTGCTATACAGAGACCACACAGGACGGGGCCCCCACAGTGCTATACAGAGACCACACAGGACGGGGCCCCCACAGTGCTATACAGGAACCACACAGGACGGGGCCCCCACAGTGCTATACAGGAACCACACAGGACGGGGCCCCCACAGTGCTATACAGAGACCACACAGGACGGGGCCCCCACAGTGCTATACGAGACCACACAGGACGGGGCCCCCCACAGTGCTATACAGAGACCACACAGGACGGGGCCCCCACGTGCTATACGGAGACCACACAGGACGGGGCCCCCACAGTGCTATACAGAGACCACACAGGACGGGGCCCCCACAGTGCTATACAGAGACCACACAGGACGGGGCCCCCACAGTGCTATACAGAGACCACACAGGACGGGGCCCCCACAGTGCTATACAGGAGACCACACAGGACGGGGCCCCCACAGTGCTATACAGAGACCACACAGGACGGGGCCCCCACAGTGCTATACAGAGCCCCAGTGATAGACCACACAGGACGGGGCCCCCACAGTGCTATACAGGAACCACACAGGACGGGGCCCCCACAGTGCTATACAGAGACCACACAGGACGGGGCCCCCCACAGTGCTATACAGGAACCACACAGGACGGGGCCCCACAGTGCTATACAGGACCACACAGGACGGGGCCCCCACAGTGCTATACAGGAGACCACACAGGACGGGGCCCCCACAGTGCTATACAGAGACCACACAGGACGGGGCCCCCACAGTGCTATACAGGACCACACACAGGACGGGGCCCCCACAGTGCTATACAGAGACCACACAGGACGGGGGCCCCACAAGTGCTATACAGAGACCACACAGGACGGGGCCCCACAGTGCTATACAGAGACCACACAGGACGGGGCCCCCACAGTGCTATACAGGAACCACACAGGACGGGGCCCCCACAGTGCTATACAGAGACCACACAGGACGGGGCCCCCACAGTGCTATACAGAGGACCACACAGGACGGGGCCCCCACAGTGCTATACAGGACCACACAGGACGGGGCCCCCACAGTGCTATACAGAGACCACACAGGACGGGGCCCCCACAGTGCTATACAGAGACCACACAGGACGGGGCCCCCCACAGTGCTATACAGGAGACCACACAGGACGGGGCCCCCACAGTGCTATACAGAGACCACACAGGACGGGGCCCCCACAGTGCTATACAGAGACCACACAGGACGGGGCCCCCACAGTGCTATACAGAGACCACACAGGACGGGGCCCCCACAGTGCTATACAGGAGACCACACAGGACGGGGCCCCCACAGTGCTATACAGAGACCACACAGGACGGGGCCCCACAGTGCTATACAGAGACCACACAGGACGGGGCCCCCACAGTGCTATACGGAGACCACACAGGACGGGGCCCCCACAGTGCTATACAGGAACCACACAGGACGGGGCCCCCACAGTGCTATACAGAGACCACACAGGACGGGGCCCCCACAGTGCTATACGGAGACCACACAGGACGGGGCCCCCACAGTGCTATACGGAGACCACACAGGACGGGGCCCCCACAGTGCTATACAGAGACCACACAGGACGGGGGCCCCCACAGTGCTATACAGAGACCACACAGGACGGGGCCCCACAGTGCTATACAGAGACCACACAGGACGGGGCCCCCACAGTGCTATACAGGAACCACACAGGACGGGGCCCCCACAGTGCTATACAGAGACCACACAGGACGGGGCCCCCACAGTGCTATACAGGACCACACAGGACGGGGCCCCACAGTGCTATACAGAGACCACACAGGACGGGGCCCCCACAGTGCTATACAGGACCACACAGGACGGGGCCCCCACAGTGCTATACAGAGACCACACAGGACGGGGCCCCCACAGTGCTATACAGAGACCACACAGGACGGGGCCCCCACAGTGCTATACAGGAACCACACAGGACGGGGCCCCCACAGTGCTATACAGAGACCACACAGGACGGGGCCCCCACAGTGCTATACAGAGACCACACAGGACGGGGCCCCCACAGTGCTATACAGAGACCACACAGGACGGGGCCCCCACAGTGCTATACAGGACCACACAGGACGGGGCCCCCACAGTGCTATACAGAGACCACACAGGACGGGGCCCCCACAGTGCTATACAGAGACCACACAGGACGGGGCCCCCACAGTGCTATACAGGAGACCACACAGGACGGGGCCCCCACAGTGCTATACAGAGACCACACAGGACGGGGCCCCCACAGTGCTATACAGAGACCACACAGGACGGGGCCCCCACAGTGCTATACAGGAGACCACACAGGACGGGGCCCCCACAGTGCTATACGGAGACCACACAGGACGGGGCCCCCACAGTGCTATACAGAGACCACACAGGACGGGGCCCCCACAGTGCTATACAGAGACCACACAGGACGGGGCCCCCACAGTGCTATACAGAGACCACACAGGACGGGGCCCCCACAGTGCTATACAGGAACCACACAGGACGGGGCCCCCACAGTGCTATACAGGACCACACAGGACGGGGCCCCCACAGTGCTATACAGAGAACCACACAGGACGGGGCCCCACAGTGCTATACAGGACCACACAGGACGGGGCCCCCACAGTGCTATACAGGAACCACACAGGACGGGGCCCCCACAGTGCTATACAGAGACCACACAGGACGGGGCCCCCACAGTGCTATACAGAGACCACACAGGACGGGGCCCCCACAGTGCTATACAGAGACCACACAGGACGGGGCCCCCACAGTGCTATACAGAGACCACACAGGACGGGGCCCCCACAGTGCTATACAGGAGACCACACAGGACGGGGCCCCCACAGTGCTATACAGAGACCACACAGGACGGGGCCCCCACAGTGCTATACAGAGACCACACAGGACGGGGCCCCCACAGTGCTATACAGAGACCACACAGGACGGGGCCCCCACAGTGCTATACAGAGAACCACACAGGACGGGGCCCCCACAGTGCTATACAGGAACCACACAGGACGGGGCCCCCACAGTGCTATACAGAGACCACACAGGACGGGGCCCCCACAGTGCTATACAGAGACCACACAGGACGGGGCCCCCACAGTGCTATACAGAGACCACACAGGACGGGGCCCCCACAGTGCTATACAGGAACCACACAGGACGGGGCCCCCACAGTGCTATACAGAGACCACACAGGACGGGGCCCCCACAGTGCTATACAGAGACCACACAGGACGGGGCCCCACAGTGCTATACAGGGACCACACAGGACGGGGCCCCCACAGTGCTATACAGGAACCACACAGGACGGGGCCCCCACAGTGCTATACAGAGACCACACAGGACGGGGCCCCCACAGTGCTATACAGAGACCACACAGGACGGGGACCCCACAGTGCTATACAGGAACCACACAGGACGGGGCCCCCACAGTGCTATACAGGGACCACACAGGACGGGGCCCCCACAGTGCTATACAGGAGACCACACAGGACGGGGACCCCACAGTGCTATACAGAGACCACACAGGACGGGGCCCCCACAGTGCTATACGAGACCACACAGGACGGGGCCCCCACAGTGCTATACAGGGACCACACAGGACGGGGCCCCCACAGTGCTATACAGAGACCACACAGGACGGGGCCCCCACAGTGCTATACAGGGACCACACAGGACGGGGCCCCCACAGTGCTATACAGAGACACACAGGACGGGGCCCCCACAGTGCTATACAGAGACCACACAGGACGGGGCCCCCACAGTGCTATACAGAGACCACACACAGGACGGGGCCCCCACTGTGCTATACAGGAACCACACAGGACGGGGCCCCCACAGTGCTATACAGAGACCACACAGGACGGGGCCCCCACAGTGCTATACAGAGACCACACAGGACGGGGCCCCCACAGTGCTATACAGGAACCACACAGGACGGGGCCCCCACAGTGCTATACAGGAACCACACAGGACGGGGACCCCACGTGCTATACGAGACCACACAGGACGGGGCCCCCACAGTGCTATACAGAGACCACACAGGACGGGCCCCCACAGTGCTATACAGTGACCACACAGGACGGGGCCCCCACAGTGCTATACAGGGACCACACAGGACGGGGCCCCCACAGTGCTATACAGAGACCACACAGGACGGGCCCCCACAGTGCTATACAGAGACCACACAGGACGGGGCCCCCACGTGCTATACAGAGGACCACACAGGACGGGGCCCCACAGTGCTATACAGAGACCACACAGGACGGCGCCCCCACAGTGCTATACAGAGACCACACAGGACGGGGGCCCCACAGTGCTATACAGGGACCACACAGGACGGGGCCCCCACAGTGCTATACAGGACCACACAGGACGGGGCCCCACAGTGCTATACAGAGACACACAGGACGGGGCCCCCACAGTGCTATACAGAGACCACACAGGACGGGGCCCCCACAGTGCTATACAGGACCACACAGGACGGGGCCCCCACAGTGCTATACAGAGACCACACAGGACGGGGCCCCCACAGTGCTATACAGAGACCACACAGGACGGGGCCCCCACAGTGCTATACAGAGACCACACAGGACGGGGCCCCCACAGTGCTATACAGGAACCACACAGGACGGGGCCCCCACAGTGCTATACAGAGACCACACAGGACGGGGCCCCACAGTGCTATACAGGAACCACACAGGACGGGGCCCCCACAGTGCTATACAGAGACCACACAGGACGGGGCCCCCACAGTGCTATACGGAGACCACACAGGACGGGGCCCCCACAGTGCTATACGGAGACCACACAGGACGGGGCCCCCACAGTGCTATACAGAGACCACACAGGACGGGGCCCCCACAGTGCTATACAGAGACCACACAGGACGGGGCCCCCACAGTGCTATACAGAGACCACACAGGACGGGGCCCCCACAGTGCTATACAGAGACCACACAGGACGGGGCCCCCACAGTGCTATACAGGAACCACACAGGACGGGGCCCCCACAGTGCTATACAGAGACCACACAGGACGGGGCCCCCACAGTGCTATACAGAGACCACACAGGACGGGGCCCCCACAGTGCTATACAGAGACCACACAGGACGGGGCCCCCACAGTGCTATACAGAGACCACACAGGACGGGGCCCCCACAGTGCTATACAGGAACCACACAGGACGGGGCCCCCACAGTGCTATACAGAGACCACACAGGACTGGCCCACAGTGCTATACAGAGACCACACAGGACGGGGCCCCCACAGTGCTATACAGGAACCACACAGGACGGGGCCCCCACAGTGCTATACAGGAACCACACAGGACGGGGTCCCCACAGTGCTATACAGAGACCACACAGGACGGGGCCCCCACAGTGCTATACAGAGACCACACAGGACGGGGCCCCCACAGTGCTATACAGAGACCACACAGGACGGGGACCCCCACAGTGCTATACAGAGACCACACAGGACGGGGCCCCCACAGTGCTATACAGGGACCACACAGGACGGGGCCCCCACAGTGCTATACAGAGACCACACAGGACGGGGCCCCCACAGTGCTATACAGAGACCACACAGGACGGGGCCCCCACAGTGCTATACAGAGACCACACAGGACGGGGCCCCACAGTGCTATACAGAGACACACAGGACGGGCCCCCACAGTGCTATACAGAGACCACACAGGACGGGGCCCCCACAGTGCTATACAGAGACCACACAGGACGGGGCCCCCACAGTGCTATACAGAGACCACACAGGACGGGGCCCCCACAGTGCTATACAGAGACCACACAGGACGGGGCTCTATGATGTCATCTGACCCTGTGTACTGATCCTGGCTGCAGTGGTGTCATATGATGATGTCACAGCTCTATGATGTCATCTGATCCTGTGTACTGATCCTGCGTCTGATGCGGTGTCGTATGATGATGTCACAGCTCTATGATGTCATCTGATCCTGTGTCTGCAGCGGGGTCAAATGATGATGTCACATCTCTATGATGTCATCTGATCCTGTGTCTGCAGCAGTGTTGTAAGATGATGTCTCAGCTCTATGATGTCATCTGACCCTGTGTTTGCAGCGGTGTTGTATGATGATGTCACAACTCTGTGATGTCATCTGATCCTGTGTCTGCAGCAGTGTCGTATGATGATGTCACAGCTCTATGATGTCATCTGATCCTGTGTACTGATCCTGTGTCTGCAGCGGGGTCATATGATGATGTCACAGCTCTATGATGTCATCTAATCCTGTGTCTGCAGCAGTGTCGTATGATGATGTCACAGCTCTATGATGTCATCTGATCCTGTGTTACTGATCCTGTGTCTGCAGCAGGTGTCGTATGATGATGTCACAGCTCTATGATGTCAATCTTAATCCTGTGTCTGCAGCAGTGTCGTATGATGATGTCACAGCTCTATGATGTCATCTATCCTGTGTCTGCAGCAGTGTCTATGATGATGTCACAGCTCTATGATGTCATCTATCCTGTGTCTGCAGCAGGTCGTATGATGATGTCACAGCTCTATGATGTCATCTATCCTGTGTCTGCAGCGGGGTCATATGATGATGTCACAGCTCTATGATGTCATCTGACCTGTGTTCTGCAGCGGGTCATATGATGATGTCACAGCTCTATGATGTCATCATTAATCCTGTGTCTGCAGCAGTGTCTATGATGATGTCACAGCTCTAGATTCATCTACTGTGTACTATCCTGTGTCTGATGCGGGTCGTATGATGATGTCAAGCTCTATGATGTCATCTGACCCTGTGTCTGCAGCGGTCTATGATGATGTCACAGCTCTATGATGTCATCTGATCCTGTGTCTGACTGGTCTGATGCGGTCTATGATGATGTTCAGCTCTTTGATGTCATCTGACCCTGTGTACTGATCCTGTGTCTGCAGCAGGGTCATATGATGATGTCACAGCTCTATGATGTTATCTTACCCTGTGTCTGCAGTGGCGTCGTATGATGATGTCACAGCTCTATGATGTCATCTGACCCTGTGTACTGATCCTGTGTCTGCAGCGGGGTCAAATGATGATGTCACATCTCTATGATGTCATCTGATCCTGTGTCTGCAGCAGTGTTGTAAGATGATGTCTCAGCTCTATGATGTCATCTGACCCTGTGTACTGATCCTGTGTTTGCAGCGGTGTTGTATGATGATGTCCAACTCTGTGATGTCATCTGATCCTGTGTCTGCAGTGGTGTCGTATGATGATGTCACAGCTCTATGATATCATTTGACCCTGTGTATGTCCTTGTGTTTGCAGCGGTGTTGATGTATGATGTCACAACTCTGTGATGTCATCTGATCCTGTGTCTGCAGCGGGGTCGTATGATGATGTCACAGCTCTATGATGTCATCTGATCCTGTGTCTGCAGTGGTGTCGTATGATGATGTCACAGCTCATGATGTCATCTGACCCTGTGTACTGATCCTGTGTCTGCAGCGGGGTCATATGATGATGTCACAGCTCTATGATGTCATCTAATCCTGTGTCTGCAGCGTGTCGTATGATGATGTCACAGCTCTATGATGTCATCTGACCCTGTATGATCCTGTGTCTGCAGCGGGGTCATATGATGATGTCAGAGCTCTATGATGTCATCTATCCTGTGTCTGCAGCAGTGTCGTATGATGATGTCACAGCTCTATGATGTCATCTGACCTGTGTACTGATCCTGGTCTGAGCGGTGTCGTATGATGATGTCAGAGCTCTATGATGTCATCTATCCTGTGTCTGCAGTGGGTCATATGATGATGTCCAGCTCTATGATGTTATCTTCCCTGTGTCTGCAGTCGGGGTCGTATGATGATGTCACAGCTCTATGATGTCATCTGACCCTGTGTACTGATCCTGTGTCTGCAGCGGGTCAAATGATGATGTCACATCTCTATGATGTCATCTGATCCTGTGTCTGCAGCAGTGTTGTAATGATGATTCTCAGCTCTATGATGTCATCTGACCCTGTGTTTGCAGCGGGTTGTATGATGATGTCACAACTCTTGATGTCATCTGATCCTGTGTCTGCAGTGGTGTCGTATGATGATGTCACAGCTCTATGATGTCATCTGACCCTGTGTACTGATCCTGTGTTTGCAGCGGTGTTGTATGATGATGTCACAGCTCTATGATGTCATCTATCCTGTGTCTGCAGCAGTGTCGTATGATGATGTCACAGCTTTATGATGTCATCTGACCCTGTGTACTGATCCGTGTCTGCAGTGTGTCGTAGATGATGTCACAGCTCTATGATGTCATCTGACCCTGTGTACTGATCCTGTGTCTGCAGCGGGGTCAAATGATGATGTCACATCTCTATGATGTCATCTGATCCTGTGTCTGCAGCAGTGTTGTAAGATGATGTCCAGCTCTATGATGTCATCTGACCCTGTGTACTGATCCTGTGTCTGCAGCGTGTGTTGTTATGATGTCACACCTGTGTCACTGATCCTGTGTCTGCAGGGTGTCGTATGATGATGTCACAGCTCTATGATGTCATCTGACCCTGTGTACTGATCCTGTGTTTGCAGCGGTGTTGTATGATGATGTCACAACTCTGTGATGTCATCTGATCCTGTGTCTGCAGCGGGTCGTATGATGATGTCACAGCTCTATGATGTCATCTGATCCTGTGTCTGCAATGGTGTCGTATGATGATGTCACAGCTCCATGATGTCATCTGACCCTATGTACTGATCATGTGTCTGCAGCGGGGTCATATGATGATGTCACAGCTCTATGATGTCATCTGACCCTGTGTACTGATCCTGTGTCTGCAGCGGGGTCATATGATGATGTCACAGCTCTATGATGTCATCTAATCCTGTGTCTGCAGCAGTGTCGTATGATGATGTCACAGCTCTATGATGTCATCTGACCCTGTGTACTGATCCTGTGTCTGCAGTGTGTCGTACGATGATGTCACAGCTCTATGATGTCATCTGACCCTGTGTACTGATCCTGTGTCTGCAGCAGGGTCGTATGATGATGTCACAGCTCTATGATGTCATCTAATCCTGTGTCTGCAGCGGGGTCATATGATGATGTCACAGCTCTATGATGTCATCTGACCCTGTGTACTGATCCTGTGTTGCAGCGGTGTTGTATGATGATGTCACACTCTATGATGTCATCTGATCCTGTGTCTGCAGCGGGGTCGTATGATGATGTCACAGCTCTATGATGTCATCTGACCCTGTGTACTGATCCTGTGTCAGCAGCGGGGTCTATATGATGTCACAGCTCTATGATGTCATCTAATCCTGTGTCTGCAGCAGTGTCGTATGATGATGTCACAGCTCTATGATGTCGTCTGATCCTGTGTACTGATCCGCGTCTGATGCGTGTCGTACGATGATGTCAGAGCTCTATGATGTCATCTGACCCTGTGTACTGATCCTGTGTCTGCAGCGGGGTCATATGATGATGTCACAGCTCTATGATGTCATCTAATCCTGTGTCTGCAGCAGTGTCGTATGATGATGTCACAGCTCTATGATGTCATCTGACCCTGTGTACTGATCCTGTGTCTGCAGCAGGGTCGTATGATGATGTCACAGCTCTATGATGTCATCTGATCCAGTGTCTGCAGCAGTGTCGTATGATGATGTCACAGCTCTATGATGTCGTCTGATCCTGTGTACTGATCCTGCGTCTGATGCGGTGTCGTATGATGATGTCACAGCTCTATGATGTCATCTGACCCTGTGTACTGATCCTGTGTCTGCAGCAGGGTCGTATGATGATGTCACAGCTCTATGATGTCATCTAATCCTGTGTCTGCAGTGGTGTCGTATGATGATGTCACAGCTCTATGATGTCATCTGATCCTGTGTCTGCAGTGGTGTCGTATGATGATGTCAAAGTTCATGAGATGATGGATCGGTGTCCCCATGTGGCAGCGCTGTCCCATCTCGATCTCGCCTGCTATCGCTGTGTGACCCCATTGAGGACTGTCGGCTGTGTTCTTGTCGGCAGAGCTTGCACTCCGTTCCCATGGTCACGTTGCTGTCACAGGCCCCGCGCCCCACCATGACACATGTTCTAATGATCCTCCCCCCTCATACAAACACCCAGGGAGGGATTACAGGACAGACCTGTTCTGCAGCATCCCCTCCATCCAACCTCCCCTCCCCCCCCCCCAACTACCCGCTGGGCACAACAACCTGTCCTGCCTCCGCCCTCACCTGATGTGTATAGGTGCCAGCCCTCTGCCACACAAACAAGCCCAAACACAGAGTCTGCACCCCGCCGTGCCCCCTGTACATGGGCACTGTAGATGTTCTATAACTATGGCCACCAGGGGCGTACCTACAATAGGTGCAGAGGTTGCGATCGCACCCGGGCCCTGCAGCCTAGGGGGCCCCAAAGGTCCCTTTGGCCCATAGAAAAACACTAATACTATTAAAGATTTGCAATAATTGGGGGCCCCGTTGGAGCTTTCGCATCGGGGCCCTTGGACCTGAAGTTACGCTACTGATGGCCACCAATACACCCAGGACATCATAGCACAATGGTTCCCTCACCCTCCAGACCCTTCTGGTTCTGCAAGGCAAAAAGTAATAAACCCCCTCCCGCCCCCTGCAAACCTGTGGGACTACAGACTGGATATCACAGCTCTGGCACCTTCAGAGGAAGCAGGAGCTGATGAAGATGGTGGGCTACAGTAAAGGAGCTGCAGGAAATCCCCTCACTATGTTCTCCAAACCTTTCTTTCAGTTGATCACTCCTCGGCCCCATTGTAAATCATGATGGGGTAACCTTCTGAAAAGACCTTGTTTCATCGTGAGCAATGGAAGACGCTTTTTCAGTCTGTCGACCCCAAGGAGCCTTAAGCTGAAGCCAAGGTTTGGAAGACAATGTAAAGGAATTTCCTGCAGCTCCTTTACTGTCGAGTTCAGCAGGAAAGCTAAGAAACCAGAACACATGCATTTAGATGATTCCCAGCAAATAAGTGGAGTGTTACAGAGACCACATTGTGGTACCGACCTTCACGGGTCATCAGAACGTCCTCCTAGACCTAAAGACTAGTGATTGACCCACTTCACCAAGATACCCGCTCTTCTGTCATGGCAAAATACATGGTCAATATGGCCACAAGGGGAAGACGTACCAGAGGGGAGTCTGAGGGCCCAAGGAGCTGGACAACACGGTAGACCTACAGAAGAGAATCACAGTCTACAGGCAGACATTATGCTAAGTGTAGATTGGGAACTAACCGGCATGTCAGACACAGAGCTTTGGAGTCTGAGTCGGAGATGATGTCCATCTTGGTGGAGTCAGAGTCGAGGTTTGGCTTACTGACTTTACAGCCAGGGTTGTGCAATCGGTGTCCATTTTGGAGGAGTTGGAGTCGTCCATCTTGGTAGAGTCAGAGGGTTGGAGTCGGAGTTGAGGTTTAATTTACTGACTTAACAGCCAGGGTTGTGGAGTCAGAGTCAATGTCCATTTTGTTAGGAGTAGGATTCTGGTAAATTGAGGTGTCGGAGTCAGATGTTTGGTTTACTTGACATCACAGCCATCATGTGGAGTTGGAGTCAGTGTCCATTTTGGTGGAGTCTGAGTCGAGGTTTACAGCCAGGTTTGTGCAGTCTCTGTCCATTTTAGAGGGGTCGGAGGGTTGTGGAGTCTCTGTCCATTTTGGAGGGTTGTGGAGTCTCTGTCCATTTTGGAGGGGTCGGAGGGTTGTGGAGTCTCTGTCCATTTTGGAGGGGTCGGAGGGTTGTGGAGTCTCTGTCCATTTTGGAGGGTTGTGGAGTCTCTGTCCATTTTGGAGGGTGAGGGTCTCTGTCCATTTTGGAGGGGTGGGGTCTCTGTCCATTTTGGAGGGTGTGGAGTCTCTGTCCATTTTGGAGGGTTGTGGAGTCTGTCCATTTTGGAGGGGTGGAGGGTTGTGGAGTCTCTGTCCATTTTGGAGGGGTCGGAGGGTTGTGGAGTCTCTGTCCATTTTGGAGGGGTCGGAGGGTTGTGGAGTCTCTGTCCATTTTGGAGGGGTCGGAGGGTTGTGGAGTCTCTGTCCATTTTGGAGGGGTCGGAGGGCTGTGGAGTCTCTGTCCATTTTGGAGGGGTCGGAGGGTGTGGAGTCTCTGTCCATTTGGAGGGGTCGGAGGGCTGTGTGAGTCTCTGTCCATTTTGGAGGGGTCGGGAGGGCTGTGGAGTCTTGTCCATTTTGGAGGTCGAGGGGTGGAGTCTCTGTCCATTTTGGAGGGTCGGGTGTGGAGTCTCTGTCCATTTTGGAGGGTCGGAGGGTGTGGAGTCTGTGGGTCGGAGGGCTGTGGAGTCTCTGTCCATTTTGGAGGGGTCGGAGGGCTGTGGAGTCTTGTCCATTTTGGAGGGGTCGGAGGGCTGTGGAGTCTCTGTCCATTTTGGAGGGGTCGGAGGGCTGTGGAGTCTCTGTCCATTTTGGAGGGGTCGGAGGGCTGTGGAGTCTCTGCCATTTTGGAGGGGTGGAGGGCTGTGGAGTCTTGTCCATTTTGGAGGGGTCGAGGGCTGTGGAGTCTCTGTCCATTTTGGAGGGTGTGGATCCTGTCATTTGGAGGGTCGGAGGGCTGTGGAGTCTCTGTCCATTTTGGAGGGGTCAGGGCTGTGGAGTCTCTGTCCATTTTGGAGGGGTCGGAGGGCTGTGGTCTCTGTCCATTTTGGAGGGGTCGGAGGGTGTGGAGTCTCTGTCCATTTTGGAGGGGTGGGGTTTGGAGTCTCTGTCATTTGGAGGGGTCGGGGGTGTGGGTCTCTGTCCATTTGGAGTGGGCTGTGGAGTTCTGTCCATTTTGGAGGGGTCTCTGTCCATTTGAGGGTTGTGGAGTCTCTGTCCATTTTGGAGGGAGGGTGGGTCTCTGTCCATTTTGGAGGGGTCGGAGGGCTGTGGAGTCTCTGTCCATTTTGGAGGGGTCGGAGGCTGTGGGTCTTGTATTGGAGGGTCGGAGGGCTGTGGAGTCTCTGTCCATTTTGGAGGGGTCGGAGGGCTGTGGAGTCTCTGTCCATTTTGGGGGGTCGGGGGCTGTGGAGTCTCTGTCCATTTGGGGGCGAGGCTGTGGAGTCTCTGTCCATTTGAGGGTCGGAGGGCTGTGGAGTCTCTGTCCATTTTGAGGGGTCGGAGGGCTGTGGAGTCTCTGTCCATTTTGGAGGGGTCGGAGGCTGTGGAGTCTCTGTCCATTTTGGAGGGGTCGGAGGGTTGGGAGTCCTGTCCATTTTGGAGGGGTCGGAGGGCTGTGGAGTCTCTGTCCATTTTGGAGGGGTCGGAGGGCTGTGGAGTCTCTGTCCATTTTGGAGGGGTCGGAGGGCTGTGGAGTCTTGTCCATTTTGGAGGGTCGGAGGGCTGTGGAGTCTCTGTCCATTTTGGAGGGGTCGGAGGGCTGTGGAGTCTCTGTCCATTTTGGGGGTCGAGGGTGTGGAGTCTCTGTCCATTTTGGGGTGGAGGGCTGTGGAGTCTCTGTCCATTTTGGAGGGTCGGAGGGTGTGGAGTCTCTGTCCATTTTGGAGGGGTCGGAGGGCTGTGGAGTCTCTGTCCATTTTGGGGGCGGGGCTGTGGAGTCTCTGTCCATTTTGGAGGGGTCGGAGGGTGGGGTCTGTCCATTTTGAGGGTTGTGGAGTCTCTGTCTCCTGTCCATTTTGGAGGGGTGAGGGTGAGTCTCTGTCCATTTTGGAGGGGTCGGAGGTGTGGAGTCTCTGTCCATTTTGGAGGGGTCGGAGGGTTTTGGAGTCTCTGTCCATTTTGGAGGTCGGAGGGTGTGGAGTCTCTGTCCATTTTGGAGGGTTGTGGAGTCTCTGTCCATTTTGGAGGGTTGTGGAGTCCTGTCCATTTTGGAGGGTGAGTGGGATCTCTGTCCATTTTGGAGGGTGTGGAGTCGCATTTGGAGGGTGTGGAGTCTCTGTCCATTTTGGAGGGGTGGGAGCTGTCTTGGAGGGTTGTGAGTCTCTGTCCATTTTGGAGGGGTGGGGTGTGGAGTCTCTGTCCATTTTGGAGGGGTCGGAGGGTGTGGAGTCTCTGTCCATTTTGGAGGGTGTGGAGTCTCTGTCCATTTTGGAGGGCTGTGGAGTCTCTGTCCATTTTGGAGGGGTCGGAGGGCTGTGGAGTCTCTGTCCATTTTGGAGGGGTCGGAGGGTGTGGAGTCTCTGTCCATTTTGGAGGGGTCGGAGGGCTGTGGAGTCTCTGTCCATTTTGGAGGGGTCGGAGGGCTGTGGAGTCTCTGTCCATTTTGGAGGGGTCGGAGGGTGTGGAGTCTCTGTCATTTGGAGGGGTCGGAGGGCTGTGGAGTCTCTGTCCATTTTGGAGGGGTCGGAGGGCTGTGGAGTCTCTGTCCATTTTGGAGGGGTCGGAGGGCTGTGGAGTCTCTGTCCATTTTGGAGGGGTCGGAGGGCTGTGGAGTCTCTGTCCATTTTGGAGGGGTCGGAGGGCTGTGGAGTCTCTGTCCATTTTGGAGGGGTCGGAGGGCTGTGGAGTCTCTGTCCATTTTGGAGGGGTCGGAGGGCTGTGGAGTCTCTGTCCATTTTGGAGGGGTCGGAGGGCTGTGGAGTCTCTGTCCATTTTGGAGGGGTCGGAGGGCTGTGGAGTCTCTGTCCATTTTGGAGGGGTCGGAGGGCTGTGGAGTCTCTGTCCATTTTGGAGGGGTCGGAGGGCTGTGGAGTCTCTGTCCATTTTGGAGGTCGGAGGGTTGTGGAGTCTCTGTCCATTTTGGAGGGGTCGAGGGTGTGGAGTCTCTGTCCATTTTGGAGGTGGGGTCGGAGGGTGTGGAGTCTCTGTCCATTTTGGAGGGGTCGGAGGGTGTGGAGTCTCTGTCCATTTTGAGGGGTCGGAGGGCTTGTGGAGTCTCTGTCCATTTTGGGGGGTCGGAGGGTGTGGAGTCTCTGTCCATTTTGGAGGGGTCGGAGGCTGTGGAGTCTCTGTCCATTTTGGAGGGGTCGGAGGGCTGTGGAGTCTCTGTCCATTTTGGGGGGTCGGAGGGTGTGGAGTCTCTGTCCATTTTGGAGGGTCGGAGGGTGTGGAGTCTCTGTCCATTTTGGAGGGGTCGGAGGGCTGTGGAGTCTCTGTCCATTTTGGAGGGTGGTCTGGAGGGCTGTGGAGTCTCTGTCCATTTTGGAGGGGTCGGAGGGCTGTGGAGTCTCTGTCCATTTGGAGGGTGTGGAGTCTCTGTCCATTTTGGAGGGTCGGTGGAGTCTCTGTCCATTTTGGAGGGTGTCGGAGGGCTGTGGAGTCTCTGTCCATTTGAGGTCGGAGGGCTGTGGAGTCTCTGTCCATTTTGAGGGTGAGGGCTGTGGAGTCTCTGTCCATTTTGGAGGGGTCGGAGGGCTGTGGAGTCTCTGTCCATTTTGGAGGGGTCGAGGGCTGTGGAGTCTCTGTCCATTTTGGAGGGGTCGGAGGGCTGTGGAGTCTCTGTCCATTTTGGAGGGGTCGGAGGGCTGTGGAGTCTCTGTCCATTTTGGAGGGGTCGGAGGGCTGTGGAGTCTCTGTCCATTTTGGAGGGGTCGGAGGGCTGTGGAGTCTCTGTCCATTTTGGAGGGTGTCGGAGGTCTCTGTCCATTTTGGGGTGGATGTGTCTCTGTCCATTTTGGAGGGGTCGGAGGGCTGTGGAGTCTCTGTCCATTTTGGAGGGGTCGGAGGGCTGTGGAGTCTCTGTCCATTTTGGAGGGGTCGGAGGGCTGTGGAGTCTCTGTCCATTTTGGAGGGGTCGGAGGGCTGTGGAGTCTCTGTCCATTTTGGAGGGGTCGGAGGGTGTGGAGTCTCTGTCCATTTTGGAGGGGTTGGAGGGCTGTGGAGTCTCTGTCCATTTTGGAGGGGTCGGAGGGCTGTGGAGTCTCTGTCCATTTTGGAGGGGTCGGAGGGCTGTGGAGTCTCTGTCCATTTTGGAGGGGTCGGAGGGCTGTGGAGTCTCTGTCCATTTTGGAGGGGTCGGAGGGTTGTGGAGTCTCTGTCCATTTTGGAGGGGTCGGAGGGCTGTGGAGTCTCTGTCCATTTTGGAGGGGTCGGAGGGCTGTGGAGTCTCTGTCCATTTTGGAGGGGTCGGAGGGCTGTGGAGTCTCTGTCCATTTTGGAGGGGTCGGAGGGCTGTGGAGTCTCTGTCCATTTTGGAGGGGTCGGAGGGCTGTGGAGTCTCTGTCCATTTTGGAGGGGTCGGAGGGTTGTGGAGTTCTCTGTCCATTTTGGAGGGGTCGGAGGGTTGTGGAGTCTCTGTCCATTTTGGAGGGTTGTGGAGTCTCTGTCCATTTTGGAGGGTTGTGGAGTCTCTGTCCATTTTGGAGGGTTGAGGAGTCTCTGTCCATTTTGGAGGGGTGTGGAGTCTCTGTCCATTTTGGAGGGGTGTGTGAGTCTCTGTCCATTTTGGAGGGGTGGTGGAGTCTCTGTCCATTTTGGAGGGTTGTGGAGTCTCTGTCCATTTTGGAGGGTTGTGGAGTCTCTGTCCATTTTGGAGGGTTGTGGAGTCTCTGTCCATTTTGGAGGGTTGTGGAGTCTCTGTCCATTTTGGAGGGTTGTGGAGTCTCTGTCCATTTTGGAGGGGTCGGAGGGCTGTGGAGTCTCTGTCCATTTTGGAGGGGTCGGAGGCTGTGGAGTCTCTGTCCATTTTGGAGGGGTCGGAGGGCTGTGGAGTCTCTGTCCATTTTGGAGGGGTCGGAGGGCTGTGGAGTCTCTGTCCATTTTGGAGGGCTGTGGAGTCTCTGTCCATTTTGGAGGGGTCGGAGGGCTGTGGAGTCTCTGTCCATTTTGGAGGGGTCGGAGGGCTGTGGAGTCTCTGTCCATTTTGGAGGGGTCGGAGGGCTGTGGAGTCTCTGTCCATTTTGGAGGGGTCGGAGGGCTGTGGAGTCTCTGTCCATTTTGGAGGGGTCGGAGGGCTGTGGAGTCTCTGTCCATTTTGGAGGGGTCGGAGGGCTGTGGAGTCTCTGTCCATTTTGGAGGGGTCGGAGGGCTGTGGAGTCTCTGTCCATTTTGGAGGGGTCGGAGGGCTGTGGAGTCTCTGTCCATTTTGGAGGGTTGTGGAGTCTCTGTCCATTTTGGAGGGGTCGGAGGGCTGTGGAGTCTCTGTCCATTTTGGAGGGGTCGGAGGGCTGTGGAGTCTCTGTCCATTTTGGAGGAGTCGGAGGGCTGTGGAGTCTCTGTCCATTTTGGAGGGGTCGGAGGGCTGTGGAGTCTCTGTCCATTTTGGAGGGGTCGGAGGGCTGTGGAGTCTCTGTCCATTTTGGAGGGGTCGGAGGGCTGTGGAGTCTCTGTCCATTTTGGAGGGGTCGGAGGGCTGTGGAGTCTCTGTCCATTTTGGAGGGGTCGGAGGGTTGTGGAGTCTCTGTCCATTTTGGAGGGGTCGGAGGGTTGTGGAGTCTCTGTCCATTTTGGAGGGGTCGGAGGGTTGTGGAGTCTCTGTCCATTTTGGAGGGGTCGGAGGGTTGTGGAGTCTCTGTCCATTTTGGAGGGGTCGGAGGGCTGTGGAGTCTCTGTCCATTTTGGAGGGTTGTGGAGTCTCTATCCATTTTGGAGGGTTGTGGAGTCTCTGTCCATTTTGGAGGGGTCGGAGGGTTGTGGAGTCTCTGTCCATTTTGGAGGGGTCGGAGGGTTGTGGAGTCTCTGTCCATTTTGGAGGGGTCGGAGGGCTGTGGAGTCTCTGTCCATTTTGGAGGGGTCGGAGGGTTGTGGAGTCTCTGTCCATTTTGGAGGGTCGGAGGGCTGTGGAGTCTCTGTCCATTTTGGAGGGGTCGGAGGGCTGTGGAGTCTCTGTCCATTTTGGAGGGGTCGGAGGGCTGTGGAGTCTCTGTCCATTTTGGAGGGGTCGGAGGGCTGTGGAGTCTCTGTCCATTTTGGAGGGGTCGGAGGGCTGTGGAGTCTCTGTCCATTTTGGAGGGGTCGGAGGGTTGTGGAGTCTCTGTCCATTTTGGAGGGGTCGGAGGGTTGTGGAGTCTCTGTCCATTTTGGAGGGGTCGGAGGGCTGTGGAGTCTCTGTCCATTTTGGAGGGGTCGGAGGGTTGTGGAGTCTCTGTCCATTTTGGAGGAGTCGGAGGGCTGTGGAGTCTCTGTCCATTTTGGAGGGGTCGGAGGGCTGTGGAGTCTCTGTCCATTTTGGAGGGTCGGAGGGCTGTGGAGTCTCTGTCCATTTTGGAGGGGTCGGAGGGCTGTGGAGTCTCTGTCCATTTTGGAGGGGTCGGAGGGCTGTGGAGTCTCTGTCCATTTTGGAGGGTTGTGGAGTCTCTGTCCATTTTGGAGGGTTGTGGAGTCTCTGTCCATTTTGGAGGGGTCGGAGGGTTGTGGAGTCTCTGTCCATTTTGGAGGGTTGTGGAGTCTCTGTCCATTTTGGAGGGTTGTGAGGGTCTCTGTCCATTTTGGAGGGGTCGGAGGGTTGTGGAGTCTCTGTCCATTTTGGAGGGGGTCGGAGGGTGTGTGGAGTCTCTGTCCATTTTGGAGGGGTCGGAGGGTTGTGGAGTCTCTGCCCATTAGTCGGATTCCCGTTAATTGAAGTGTCAGGGTCCGATGTATGTCTTAATGACTGCACGGCCCTGGTTAGACAGACCCCACCAGAGATGAGGGAGGACGGTTCCTCCGCACATTACATTTTCCAGTTATCTTCCATCATCCTTCCCCGCGATCGGTGGCGTCTGGGAGACGTATATAGATGTGACTTCAGGAGATGCAGGTCGCCCACCTTCCACCATGGGGCCTAACCACAGCCCCACTGCGAGCTCCACTTCACAGGCGCCCCACTTCCCTGTGGAAACCCAGAGGCGCAGACCACCGAGACCACCAGACAGGAGAGAAGACAACCTCCGTCACAGAGACTTCCGCCCCAGCCGAGGCTGTATAGTACTGTGATGTGAGAAACCACAAGACCCCACATTACAGGGGAGAGGGAGGCTGAGATTGAGCGGAGGCGGCAGGAAACAAGGGGGGCACCGAGCGACAGATCACATACCTACATATATATATATATAGATGAAGTCTGCACACCCCGTCACACCCCGCACAATGGCTGGCGGTGACACGATTACTCAGGGTGTGACCACTTACGCACCACAGCACCACACTTTTGGCCATTTAATTTCCCCTCAAAATAATTTTGCAGATTTCGGGCGACATTAAAAAATGATTGTTCAGAGTCCAAGAGCGACCATGTGTCAGGGGCGTGTAGACTTTGCATGGCCCCTGTATATGTGTCAAAGGATTATATTGGGGGCTTGGTGTCCCCTCTTATACTGCTCACGTGGTCTGGATCAGTGGGGGCTCACGTTATAGAGACGACTACACGAGGCAACAAGGTATAAAAGGTTTATTAGAAGTTACAACAGAGGGCGCCGACCCCGGTACGTGAGGGCCCTCAGTATAACGCCCGCCCCTATATAATACCACCATATATTCTCCCCATAAACATATAAGAGAAATCAAATACATAATAAACGTGATACATAATAGCATACACGAAAGTCCCACATGCCGCCACCTGGTGGCCAGTCCACGTAACACCTCAACCTGCTGATCAGTCCACTAAGAGCTCACATAGCTCCACACCTCCACCTGCTGGTCAGTCCACATAACAGCTCCACACCTCCACCTGCTGGTCATTCCACATAACAGCTCCACACCTCCACCTGCTGGTCAGTCCACATAACAGCTCACATAGCTCCACACCTCCACCTGCTGATCAGTCCACATAACAGCTCCACACAGCTCCACACCTTCACCTGGTGGTCAATCCACATAACAGCCCACTTAGCTCCACACCTCTACCTGCTGGTCAGTCCACATAACTACTCCATACCATCACCTGCTGGTCAGTCAACAAAATATGCCACACAGCTCCACACTTCACCTGGTGATCAGTCCACATAACAGCTCCACACTTCACCTGCTGGTCAGTCCACATAACAGCTCACACAGCTCCACACCTCCACCTGGTGGTCAGTCCACATAACAGCTCCACACCTCCATCTGCTGGTCAGTCTACATAACAGCCCACACAGCTCCACACCTCCACCTGTTGGACAGTCTACAGAACACCTCCACACTTCCACCTGCTTGTCAGTCAACATAATATGCCAAACGGCTCCACACCTCCACCTGGTGGACAGTCCACATAACAGCCCACACAGCTCCACACCTCCCCCTTGTTGTCAGTCCACATAACAGCTCCACACCTCCCTTGTTGTCAGTCCACATAACAGCTCCACACCTCCACTGGTGGTCAGTCCACATAACAGCTCACACAGCTCCACACCTCCACCTGGTGGTCAGTCCACATAACAGCTCACACAGCTCCACACCTCCACCTGGTGGTCAGTCCACATAACAGCTCACACAGCTCCACACCTCCACCTGGTGGACAGTCCACATAACAGCTCCACACCTCCACCTTTTGGTCAGTCACATAACTGCTCCACACGTCCACCTGTTGGAGAGTCCACATAAACCTCCACACTTCCACCTGCTTGTCAGTCAACATAATATGCCAAACAGCTCCACACCTCCACCTGGTGGTCAGTCCACATAACAGCTCCACACCTCCACCTGGTGGTCAGTCCACATAACAGCTCCACACCTCCACTGGTGGTCAGTCCACATAACAGCTCCACACCTCCACTGGTGGTCAGTCCATATAACAGCCAGTGTACAGGTGTGGACCCGGGTGGACTACATACTGTACAGTTTTGGGACACGTCCCTCCTGTACCCCACAATTGCTGCTCCTCGTACGTTCTCATGTTAGCACCTATTACACCACGCTCTGCTCCACCTGTCCCCAATCACAATCTGAATGAAGCACATTCTTGTTCCAATATATGATAGGAGGACACAGGTGAGGGGCCACTAATAGAGGTGTAGTGCAGGGCCAGGGCCAGACCACATTGACATATTCTGCTGTGTGTGGTGGTCTGGGGGAAGTACAGCTCTGGTTATGGATTTTCCCCAACTTTTTGGCCATTTGTTCTCGTTGTGGGGGTCTCACATTCTCAAGATGGAGAGGAGGCTGCGGGGCCAGTAACACTCTGCGGTGGTATTTACAGGGATCTCCACCTGATGGCGCTAAGACATCACAGTCTGCAGTACATCACAGTACATCATCTAGAGGTGGACATGGCACAAATACCACCAGCTGCCCATAGACTGCACATGTATGCTGATGACAGAGCTTCTGCTGGAGACTGATCCCTGCACCTGATGATGAAGCTTGTGCTGGTGACTGATCCCGGCACCTGATGATGAAGCTTCTGCTGGAGACTGATCCCTGCACCTGATGATGAAGCTTGTGCTGGTGACTGATCCCGACACCTGATGATGGAGCTCCTGCTGGAGACTGATCCCGGCACCCGATGATGGAGCTTGTGCTGGTGACTGATCCCGACACCTGATGATGGAGCTTGTGTTGGTGACTGATCCCTGCACCTGATGATGGAGCTCCTGCTGGAGACTGATCCCTGCACCTGATGATGGAGCTCCTGCTGGAGACTGATCCCTGCACCTGATGATGAAGCTTGTGCTGGTGACTGATCCCGACACCTGATGATGAAGCTTGTGCGGGTGACTGATCCCAGCACCTGATGATGGAGCTCCTGCTGGAGACTGATCCCGGCACCGATGATGGAGCTTGTGCTGGTGACTGATCCCGACACCTGATGATGGAACTTGTGTTGGTGACTGATCCCTGCACCTGATGATGGAGCTCCTGCTGGAGACTGATCCCTGCACCTGATGATGGAGCTCCTGCTGGAGACTGATCCCTGCACCTGATGATGAAGTTTGTGCTGGTGACTGATCCCGGCACCTGATGATGAAGCTTGTGCTGGTGACTGATCCCAGCACCTGATGATGGAGCTTGTGTTGGTGACTGATCCCGGCACCTGATGATGGAGCTCCTGCTGGAGACTGATCCCTGCACCTGATCATGGAGCTTGTGCTGGTGACTGATTCCAGCACCTGATGATGGAGCTCCTGCTGGAGACTGATCCCTGCACCTGATGATGGAGCTCCCGCTGGGGACTGATCCCTGCACCTGATGATGAAGCTTGTGCTGGTGACTGATCCCTGCACCTGATGATGAAGCTTGTGCTGGAGACTGATCCCGGCACCTGATGATGAAGCTTGTGCTGGTGACTGATCCCAGCACCTGATGATGGAGCTTGTGTTGGTGACTGATCCCGGCACCTGATGATGAAGCTTGTGCTGGTGACTGATCCCGGCACCTGATGATGGAGCTCCTGCTGGAGACTGATCCCTGCACCTGATGATGGAGCTTGTGCTGGTGACTGATCCCGGCACCTGATGATGGAGCTCCTGCTGGAGACTGATCCCTGCACCTGATGATGGAGCTCCTGCTGGGGACTGATCCCTGCACCTGATGATGGAGCTTGTGCTGGTGACTGATTCTTCCACCTGATGAAGGAGCTTGTGCTGGTGACTGCTCCCGATACCTGATGAAGGAGCTCCTGCTGGAGACTGATCCCGGCACCCGATGATGGAGCTTGTGCTGGAGACTGATCCCGGCACCTGATGATGGAGCTTGTGCTGGTGACTGATCCCAGCACCTGATGATGGAGCTCCTGCTGAAGACTGATCCTGCACTTGATGATGGAGCTTCTGCTGGAGACTGATCCCGGCACCTGATGATGGAGCTTGTGCTGGAGACTGATCCTGGCACCTGATGATGAAGCTTGTGTTGGTGACTGATCCCGGCACCTGATAATGAAGCTTGTGCTGGTGACTGATCCTGGCACCTAATGATGGAGCTCCTGCTGGAGACTGATCCCTGCACCTGATGATGGAGCTTCTGCTGGAGACTGATCCCGACACCTGATGATGGAGCTTGTGCTGGTGACTGATCCCGGCACCTGATGATGGAGCTCCTGCTGGAGACTGATCCCGGCACCTGATGATGAAGCTTGTGTTGGTAACTGATCCCGGCACCCGATGATGAAGCTTGTGCTGGTGACTGATCCCGGCACCTAATGATGAAGCTCCTGCTGGAGACTGATCCATGCACCTGATGATGGAGCTCCTGCTGGAGACTAATCCCTGCACCTGATGATGGAGCTCCTGCTGGAGACTGATCCCTGCACCTGATGATGGAGCTTCTGCTGGAGACTGATCCCGGCACCTGATGATGGAGCTTGTGCTAGAGACTGATACTGGCACCTGATGACGGAGCTCCTGCTGGAGACTGATCCCGGCACCTGATGATGAAGCTTGTGCTGGTGACTGATCCCGGCACCTAATGAAGGGGCTTGTGCTGGAGACTGATCCTGGCACCTGATGATGGAGCTTGTGTAGGAGACTGATCCCGGTACCTGATGATGAAGCTTGTGCTGGAGACTGATCCCTGCACCTGATGATGGAGCTTGTGTAGGAGACTGATCCCGGCACCTGATGATGGAGCTTGTGCCGGAGACCATCTCTCGGGTCGCCCACTTATTTTGGAATGTTGAGTAAAATTTCCAGCCAGCAGGGGCACGAGGTGATGAACTGTCGGGAATAGCAGGCACCCCAACCTTTGGCAAAGCTTATGCGGACGCTGTGGGGGTCGTAGGGCCCATCCCCGAGGTCGGAGCGTCCCTGTAAATTAGCGGCTATTTCCGCATCAAACACTTTGATGGAGTATCCGGGCAAAAGTTTGCGCACAGGCTGCCCCTGACCTGTGACAGCAGCCAGGGTGGGTGAGTTGATAAAGATGGGGTGCTCGCTCTGATTATACACCCACACACCCCCTTGCTCATAGCTCAGCACCAGACCCAGGCCGATTTTCTTCCGAGTCCGTCTCACGATTTCATTGCGGGGTTCAGAGCCCAGGAAGCCCAGGCAGAAGCCGCTGGCCTTGGGCAGATCGTGGAAGATGTGAACAGAAGATTCCGTGACACTGTAGAGGCGCCCCACGCGGGTGCGGTGCTCCCAGTACGCCAGCTTACACCAGTGACCATCGCGGATGGATCCTCGAGACAGGGTGGTGTCTGCAACGATAGAAAGACATAGATCACACACCGCACTAAAACCAGGGGGAAAGACTTGGATCACACACTGCACCGAATACCAGAGAGAAAGACTCGGATCACACACTGCACCGAATACCAGAGAGAAAGACTCGGATCACACACTGCACCGAATACCAAGAAAGACTCGGATCACACACTGCACCGAATACCAAGAAAGACTCGGATCACACACTGCACCGAATACCAAGAAAGACTCGGATCACACACTGCACCGAATAGCAAGAAAGACTCGGATCACACACTGCACCAAATACCAGAGAGAAAGACTCGGATCACACACTGCACCGAATACCAGAGAAAGACTCGGATCACACACTGCACCGAATACCAAGAAAGACTCGGATCACACACTGCACCGAATACCAAGAAAGACTCGGATCACACACTGCACCGAATACAAGAAAGACTCGGATCACACACTGCACCAAATACCAGAGAGAAAGACTCGGATCACACACTGCACCGAAATACCAGAGAGAAAGACTCGGATCACACACTGCACCGAATACCAAAAGACGTCAACACGCACGAATAAGAAAGACGGATCACACACTGCACGATACAAGAAGACTCGATACACCGCCGAATACAAGAAAGACTCGGATCACACCGCACCGATACAAGAAGATCGGATCACACACGCACAATAAAAGAAAGACTGGATCACACACGCACGATAAAAGAAGATCGGATAACACGCAGAAACCAAGAAAATGGATCACACACTGCACCGAATACAGAGAAAGATGGATCACACATGCACCGAATACCAAGAAAGACGGATCACACACGACGAATACAAGAAAGACTGATCACAACTGCACCAATCAAGAAAGACTCGGATCACACACGCACCGAATACCAGAAGAGATAACATGCACATACAAGCTCGACACCGAATACCAGAAAGACGGATCAACCGCACCAAACCAAGAGAAAGACTCGGATCCACACGCACCGAATACCAAGAAAGACTCGGATCACACCGCACCGAATAAAGAAGACTCGGATCACACACCGACACCAATACCAAGAAAGACTCGGATCACACACGCACCACAT
Source organism: Allobates femoralis (assembly GCA_033576535.1). NCBI lineage: Eukaryota > Metazoa > Chordata > Amphibia > Anura > Aromobatidae > Allobates > Allobates femoralis. The sequence continues at coordinate 119,174,985 of JARQOC010000012.1, read as the reverse complement.
ACCAAGAAAGACTCGGAGATCACACACACGCACCGAATACCAGAGAAAGACTCGATCACACACACCGCACCGAATACCAGAGAAAGACTCGGATCACACACTGCACCAAAACCAAGAGAAAGACTCGGATCACACACTGCACAACCAAGAGAGAAAGACCGGATCACACACTGCACCATACCCGCACGAAAGACTCGACAAAAACGCTCGGAATACAGAAAAGCATCCGAATCACACACGAAGAACCAGAAAGACTGCAACACGCAGATACAAGAAAGACTCGGATCACACACCACCGAATACAAGAAAGACTCGGATCACACACTGACCGAACGAAGATACCAGAAAGCTCGTACACACATAAGAAAGACTGATCACACACGCACCATAAAGAAAGACTCGATCACACACGCACCGAAAACAAGAGAAAGACTTCGGATCACACACGCACCGAATACCAGAGAGAAAGACTCGGATCACACACTGCACCGAATACCAGAGAAAAGACTCGGATCACACACTGCACCGAATACAAGAGAAAGACTCGGTACAACGCAACCAATACCAAAAGACTCGGATCAAACAGCACCAACCAAGAAGACCGGATACCACAGAACGAATCACAACACAGACTCGGATCCAACACGCACCGAATACAGAAAGACATCGATCACACCGCACAAGATCAGACAGAAGACTCGGATCACAACACGACCGAATCAAGAAAGACTCGGAAAACAACCGACGAAATACCAAAAGACTCGGATCACACACGCAAACAATACACAAGAAAACTCGAATACACAACGCACAAAACCAAGACAAGACTCGGATACACAACGCCAAAGACCATACGAAAGACTCGGAATCACCACGAACCGATACAACGAGAAGACTCGGATAACACACTCGCACCGAACTACCAGAAAGACTCGGATCACACCTCGATCACACCACGAATACCAAAACGAGAAAGACTCGGATACACACTGACAAGAATACCAGAAAGACTGCGGAATCACACAGCAACGAAATACACAAGAAAGACTCGGATCAACAACAGCGACCGAATACCAAGAATAGACTCGGATCACAACACCTGCACCGAATACAAGAAAGACTCGGATCACAACCAGCAACCAAATACCAGAGAAAGACTCGGATCACACACGCAACTCGAATACCACGGGAAAGACTGGATCACACCGCACAATACCAGAGAAAAGACTCGGATCACACCACTGCACCGAATACCAGAGAAAGACTCGGATCACACACGCACGAATACCAGAGAAAGACTCGGATCACACACACGCAACCGAAATACCAGAAAGACTCGGATCACACACGCACCGAATACCAAGAAAGACTCGGATCACAACCGCACCGAATACCAAAAAGGACTCGGATCACACACGACCGAATACCAAGAAAGACTCGGATCACACACGCACAAATACCAGAGAAAGACTCGGATCACACACTGCACCGAATACCAAGAGAAAGCTCGGATCACACACGCACCGAATACCAAGAAAGACTCGGATCACACACTGACCGAATACCAAGAAAGACTCGGATCACACACGCACCAAATACCAGAGAAAGACTCGGATCACACACCGCACCGAATACCAGAGAAGACTCGGACACAACACGAGCACCGATACCAAGAAAGATCGGATCACACACTGCACAATACCAGAAGAAAGACTCGGATCACACACTGCACCGAATACCAGAGAAAAGACTCGGATCACACGCACCCAATACCAAGAGAAAGACTCGGATCACACACTGCACCGAATACCAAGAAAGACTCGGATCACAACACGCACCGAATACCAGAGAAAGACTCGGATCACACACGCACCGAATACCAAGAAGACTCGATCACACACGCACCGAATACAAGAAAGACCGGATCACACACGCACCGATACAGAGAAAGACTCGGATCACACACGCACGAATAACAGAGAAAGACTCGGATCACACAGCGACACCAGAATACCGAGAAAGACTCGGATCACACAGCACCGAAAATACCAGAGAAAAACTCGGATCACACACGCAACCGAATACCAGAAAGACTCGGATCACACCGCACCGAATACAAGAAAGACTCGGATCACACACCGCACCGAATACCAAGAAAGACTCGGATCACACACCACAACAACAACCGATCACCAGAGAAAAAGGACTCGGATCACACAACGCACCGAATACCAGAGAAAGACCGGATCACACACGCACCGAATCCCAAAGAGAAAGACTCGGATCACACACGCACCGAATACCAAGAAAGACTCGGATCACACACTGCACCGAATACCAAGAAAGACTCGGATCACACACCGCACCGAATACAAGAAAGACTCGGATACACACGCACCGAATACCAAGAAAAACTCGGATCACACACTGCACCCGAATACCAGAGAAAGACTCGGATCACACACTGCACCAATATCCAGAGAGAAAGACTCGGATCACACACTGCACCGAATACCAGAGAAAGACTCGGATCACACACCGCACCGAATACCAAGAAAGACTCGGATCACACACGCACCGAATACCAGAGAAAGACTCGGATCACACACCGCACCGAATACCAGAGAAAGACTCGGATCACACACGCACGAATACCAGAGAAAGACTCGGATCACACACTGCAACCAATACCAGAGAAAGACTCGGATCACACACTGCACCAAATACCAAGAAAGACTCGGATCCCACACCGAGAATACAAGAAAGACTCGATCACACACTGCACCGAATACCAAGAAAGACTCGATCACACACTGCACCGAATACCAAGAAAGACTCGGATCACACACTGCACGAATACCAGAGAGAAAGACTCGGATCACACACTGCACGAATACAAGAAAGACTCGGATCACACACTGCACCGAATACCAAGAAAGACTCGGATCACACACTGCACCGAATACCAAGAAAGACTCTGATCACACACTGCACCGAATACCAGAGAAAGACTCGGATCACACACTGCACCGAATACCAGAGAGAAAGACTCGGATCACACACTGCACCGAATACCGGAGAGAAAGACTCGGATCACACACTGCACCGAATACCGGAGAGAAAGACTCGGATCACACACTGCACCGAATACCAGAGAAAAACTCGGATCACACACTGCACCGAATACCAGAGAGAAAGACTCGGATCACACACTGCACCGAATACCAAGAGAAACACTCGGATCACACACTGCACCAAATACCAAGAGAAAGACTCGGATCACACACTGCACCGAATACCAAGAAAGACTCGGATCACACACTGCACCGAATACCAAGAAAGACTCGGATCACACACTGCACCGAATACCAAGAAAGACTCGGATCACACACTGCACCGAATACCAAGAAAGACTCGGATCACACACTGCACCGAATACCGGAGAGAAAGACTCGGATCACACACTGCACCGAATACCAGAGAGAAACACTCGGATCACACACTGCACCAAATACCAAGAAAGACTCGGATCACACACCGCACCGAATACCAAGAAAGACTCGGATCACACACTGCACCGAATACCAGAGAGAAAGACTCGGATCACACACCGCATCCACATGTTATCCTAGGGGCCATCACCAGATTGTGCACTAGACTGTAAGCTCCTGGGGTCAGAAAATAGAACAAATACTAAATATAACCCAGGACCCCAGATCTCCACTAGCTGGACCCCCTGCCTAGGACAATATACTGACTCAGCGCTAGAGTGTAAGCTCCTGTGCCCATCCGTACCATGTAATCCCCGCAAAGCGCGGCGGCTGGACTCTGTGAGCGTCGCTTTACACAGGGCGGGACGGGCGGCATCTCGGGTCTTGTGGGAGGATAACGAGGACACCTCTGCTGAGGACAGAAATAATATGTGAATAACAAAATCCCAACAAAACCCCATATTATTAACTGTGCCCATCATATCCTCCGTCCCCTGTCCTGTTATCTTCCATCCTGTTATTCTTCATCCCCTCTCACGTTATCCTCTGTCCCCCTCCTGTTATCCTACATACAGTTATCCTCTGCACTCTATACAATTATTCTCGGCCCCCTCCCTCGTTATCCTGCATCCCCTCTCCAGTTATCCTCTGGCACTTCTCCAGTCTTCCTCTAGCCCCTCTCTGGTCATCTGCCGTGGCCTCTCTCGCCCCCCAGTTATCCTCTGTCCTGTCCTCTACTATTTTGCATCCAGTTAATCTCCGTCCTGTCTCCTCTCTCCAGATATCTTCCTTCTCCCCTCCCGTCGTCCTCCGTCCCACTCTCCCGTCGTCCTCCGTCCCACTCTCCCGTCGTCCTCCGTCCCACTCTCCCGTCGTCCTCCGTCCCACTCTCCAGTCGTCCTCCGTCCCACTCTCCCGTCGTCCTCCGTCCCACTCTCCCGTCGTCCTCCGTCCCACTCTCCCGTCGTCCTCCGTCCCACTCTCCCGTCGTCCTCCGTCCCACTCTCCCGTCGTCCTCCGTCCCACTCTCCTTTTGTCCACTGGCTCCTCTCCAGTCGTCCTTCATCCTGTCTCCCGTCATCCTCCCTCCCCTCTCTCCTCCCCCTGTTCCAGTTATCCTCTGTCCTGTTTTCCTCCTTCTATCTTTCATTATCCTCCATCCAGTAAATCTCCATCCCTTCTCCTGTTATCCTCCAACCACTCTCACGTTATCCTCTGTCCTCTCTCCCGTTATCCTAAATCCTGTCTCTCGTTATCCACCGTCCTTTCTCCCGTTATCCTCTGTCATCTTTCCAGTTATCCTCCGTCCCTCCTTTCCGTTATACTCCATCCCCTCTCCCATTATCCTCTGTCCTCCTTCCTGTTACCCTTCGTCCTCTCTCCTGTTACTCTTTGTCCCCTCTCCCATTATCCTACATCCCCTCTCCTGTTATCCTCTGTCCCATCTCACGTTATCCTCTGTCCCTCCTTATCCTCCATCCCCTTTCTACTTATCCTCCATCCCCTCTCCCATTATCCTCTATCCTCTTTCCCGTTACCCTTCATCCCCTCTCCTGTTACCCTTTGTCCATTCTCCTGTTATCCTACATCCCCTGTCCCGTTGTTCTCCATCCCTTCAACTGTAATCCTCCATGCCCTCTCCTGTTATCCTCTGTCCCCTTTCCCATTATCCTCCATCCCATGTCATGTTGTCCTCTGTCCCCTTCTGCCCTTATCCTCCGTCCTTTCTTTCCGTATTCTTCCGTCCCCTCTAATGTTATCCTCCATCCCCTCTCCGGTCATCCTCCGTCCTCTCTCCTGTTATCCTCCGTCCTCTCTCCTGTTATCCTCCATCCCTTCTCCTGTCATCCTCCGTCCTCTCTCCTGTTATCCTCCGTCCCCTTTCCCATTATCCCCATCCCCTCTCCAGTCATCCTGCGCCCCCTCTTCCCTTATCCTCCTTCCCCTGTCTCGTCCTCCATCCTCTTCCCCAACCTCTGTCCCTGTATTCTCCGATGGTACCTGTTGGTGCCAGCCGGCTGAGGTGGTAGGGGTTGCAGCAGATGGCGGTGCCCTCTCCGCTCTTCCTCCAGCAGTCCTGGCAGTGGCTCAGGCTCTTGAGCTCGGTTGTGGTGCGGACGTCCGGCCATCGGTACAGCCTGCAGACCAGCACCTGAGGCGGCAGCGCCTGCTTGGCACCACGTCCTTCCCAGGGCAGCCACACACAGCCGGTGTCCCAGCGGCCCCGACTCTCCACCGCCTCTGACAGCCGCCACAGCTGCTCATCCTTCAGCTTCTTAAAGAGCAGGTGGGCGGCCGGGCGCAGGCCATGGTGGGGCTCTTCGGGGGCTGGCGGCGACCCTTCTACTGGGCTACGGCTGGTGGTTGTGCAGCGTTGCTTCCAAAGCTGCCAAACCAAGAGGGAGCGGCGGGAACGGAACATAAGATGGAGACGGTCGCTGTGCAGGACCCGCGAGCGGAGAACGGGCCAAGAGAACCTGAAGGCAATGAGAGGAAGCAGTGTCAGTGTGAACTGCGCCTACAGCCACAGATAGTCCGGTGGGCGTGGACACTCACCGGCTCAGTCACAGGATCTGCAGGTCATGGTCCATCATCATCATCATCCTGCAGAGAGAGAGGAGCAAAGGGGAAAGAGACAGTCACATGAGCCGCCACCAGCCCACACCATCACACACAGCACAAAAGCAGAATAGTGAGTGCAGCTCTGGAGGATAATACAGGAGGTAACTCAGGATCAGTAATGTAATGTATGTACACAGTGACTGCACCAGCAGAATAGTGAGTGCAGCTCTGGAGTATAATACAGGAGGTAACTCAGGATCAGTAATGTAATGTATGTACACAGTGACTGCACCAGCAGAATAGTGAGTGCAGCTCTGGAGTATAATACAGGAGGTAACTCAGGATCAGTAATGTAATGTATGTACACAGTGACTGCACCAGCAGAATAGTGAGTGCAGCTCTGGAGTATAATACAGGAGGTAACTCAGGATCAGTAATGTATGTATACAGTGACTGCACCAGCAGAATAGTGAGTGCAGCTCTGGAGTATAATACAGGAGGTAACTCTGGATCAGTAATGTAATGTATGTACACAGTGACTGCACCAGCAGAATAGGGAGTGCAGCTCTGGAGTATAATACAGGAGGTAACTCAGGATCAGTAATGTAATGTATGTACACAGTGACTGCACCAGCAGAATAGTGAGTGCAGCTCTGGAGTATAATACAGGAGGTAACTCAGGATCAGTAATGTATGTATTACAGTGACTGCACCAGCAGAATAGTGAGTGCAGCTCTGGAGTATAATACAGGAGGTAACTCTGGATCAGTAATGTAATGTATGTACACAGTGACTGCACCAGCAGAATAGTGAGTGCAGCTCTGGAGTATAATACAGGAGGTAACTCTGGATCAGTAATGTAATGTATGTACACAGTGACTGCACCAGCAGAATAGTGAGTGCAGCTCTGGAGTATAATACAGGAGGTAACTCTGGATCAGTAATGTAATGTATGTACACAGTGACTGCACCAGCAGAATAGTGAGTGCAGCTCTGAGGATAATACAGGAGGTAACTCAGGATCAGTAATGTAATGTATGTACACAGTGACTGCACCAGCAGAATAGTGAGTGCAGCTCTGGAGTGTAATACAGGAGGTAACTCAGGATCAGTAATGTAATGTATGTACACAGTGACTGCACCAGCAGAATAGTGAGTGCAGCTCTGGAGTATAATACAGGAGGTAACTCAGGATATGTAATGTATATAACAGTGACTGCACCAGCAGAATAGTGAGTGCAGCTCTGGAGTATAATACAGGAGGTAACTCTGGATCAGTAATGTAATGTATGTACACAGTGACTGCACCAGCAGAATAGGAGTGCAGCTCTGGAGTATAATACAGGAGGTAACTCAGGATCAGTAATGTAATGTATGTACACAGTGACTGCACCAGCAGAATAGTGAGTGCAGCTCTGGAGTATAATACAGGAGGTAACTCAGGATCAGTAATGTATGTATACAGTGACTGCACCAGCAGAATAGTGAGTGCAGCTCTGGAGTATAATACAGGAGGTAACTCAGGATCAGTAATGTAATGTATGTACACAGTGACTGCACCAGCAGAATAGTGAGTGCAGCTCTGGAGTATAATACAGGAGGTAACTCAGGATCAGTAATGTAATGTATGTACACAGTGACTGCACCAGCAGAATAGTGAGTGCAGCTCTGGAGTATAATACAGGAGGTAACTCAGGATCAGTAATGTAATGTATGTACACAGTGACTGCACCACAGAATAGTGAGTGCAGCTCTGGATATAATACAGGGGTAACTCAGGATCAGTAATGTAATGTATGTACACAGTGACTGCACCAGCAGAATAGTGAGTGCAGCTCTGATATAATACAGGAGGTAACTCAGGATCAGTAATGTAATGTATGTACACAGTGACTGCACCAGCAGAATAGTGAGTGCAGCTCTGGAGTATAATACAGAGGTAACTCAGGATCAGTAATGTAATGTATGTACACAGTGACTGCACCAGCAGAATAGTGAGTGCAGCTCTGGAGTATAATACAGGAGTAACTCAGGATCAGTAATGTAATGTATGTACACAGTGACTGCACCAGCAGAATAGTGAGTGCAGCTCTGGAGTATAATACAGGAGGTAACTCATGCATCAGTAATGTAATGTATGTACACAGTGACTGCACCAGCAGAATAGTGAGTGCAGCTCTGGAGTATAATACAGGAGGTAACTCAGGATCAGTAATGTAATGTATGTACACAGTGACTGCACCAGCAGAATAGTGAGTGCAGCTCTGGAGTATAATACAGGAGGTAACTCAGGATCAGTAATGTAATGTATGTACACAGTGACTGCACCAGCAGAATAGTGAGTGCAGCTCTGGAGTATAATACAGGAGGTAACTCAGGATCAGTAATGTAATGTATGTACACAGTGACTGCACCAGCAGAATAGTGAGTGCAGCTCTGGAGTATAATACAGGAGGTAACTCAGGATCAGTAATGTAATGTATGTACACAGTGACTGCACCAGCAGAATAGTGAGTGCAGCTCTGGAGTATAATACAGGAGGTAACTCAGGATCAGTAATGTAATGTATGTACACAGTGACTGCACCAGCAGAATAGTGAGTGCAGCTCTGGAGGTATAATACAGGAGGTAACTCAGGATCAGTAATGTAATGTATGTACACAGTGACTGCACCAGCAGAATAGTGAGTGCAGCTCTGGAGTATAATACAGGAGGTAACTCAGGATCAGTAATGTAATGTATGTACACAGTGACTGCACCAGCAGAATAGTGAGTGCAGCTCTGGAGTATAATACAGGAGGTAACTCAGGATCAGTATATGTATGTACACAGTGACTGCACCAGCAGAATAGTGAGTGCAGCTCTGGAGTATAATACAGGAGGTAACTCAGGATCAGTAATGTATGTACACAGTGACTGCACCAGCAGAATAGTGAGTGCAGCTCTGGAGTATAATACAGGAGGTAACTCAGGATCAGTAATGTAATGTATGTACACAGTGACTGCACCAGCAGAATAGTGAGTGCAGCTCTGGAGTATAATACAGGAGGTAACTCAGGATCAGTAATGTAATGTATGTACACAGTGACTGCACCAGCAGAATAGTGAGTGCAGCTCTGGAGTATAATACAGGAGGTAACTCAGGATCAGTAATGTAATGTATGTACACAGTGACTGCACCAGCAGAATAGTGAGTGCAGCTCTGGAGTATAATACAGGAGGTAACTCAGGATCAGTATGTAATGTATGTACACAGTGACTGCACCAGCAGAATAGTGAGTGCAGCTCTGGAGTATAATACAGGAGGTAACTCAGGATCAGTATGTAATGTATGTACACAGTGACTGCACCAGCAGAATAGTGAGTGCAGCTCTGGAGTATAATACAGGAGGTAACTCAGGATCAGTAATGTAATGTATGTACACAGTGACTGCACCAGCAGAATAGTGAGTGCAGCTCTGGAGTATAATACAGGAGGTAACTCAGGATCAGTAATGTAATGTATGTACACAGTGACTGCACCAGCAGAATAGTGAGTGCAGCTCTGGAGTATAATACAGGAGGTAACTAATCAGTAATGTAATGTATGTACACAGTGACTGCACCAGCAGAATAGTGAGTGCAGCTCTGGAGTATAATACAGGAGGTAACCCTCGAGGATCAGTTAAGGTAATGTAATGTAATGTATGTACACAGTGACTCACCAGCAGAATAGTGAGTGCAGCTCTGGAGCATAATACAGGAGGTAACTCAGGATCAGTAATGTAATGTATGTACACAGTGACTGCACAAGCAGAATAGTGAGTGCAGCTCTGGAGTATAATACAGGAGGTAACTCAGGATCAGTAATGTAATGTATGTACACAGTGACTGCACCAGCAGAATAGTGAGTGCAGCTCTGGAGTATAATACAGGAGGTAACTCAGGATCAGTAATGTAATGTATGTACACAGTGACTGCACCAGCAGAATAGTGAGTGCAGCTCTGGAGTATAATACAGGAGGTAACTCAGGATCAGTAATGTAATGTATGTACAGTGACTGCATCAGCAGAATAGTGAGTGCAGCTCTGGAGGATAATACAGGGGGTAACTCAGGATCAGTAATGTAATGTATGTACACAGTGACTCCACCAGCAGAATAGTGAGTGCAGCTCTGGAGTATAATACAGGAGGTAACTCAGGATCAGTAATGTATGTACACAGTGACTCCACCAGCAGAATAGTGAGTGCAGCTCTGGAGTATAATACAGGAGGTAACTCAGGATCAGTAATGTAATGTATGTACACAGTGACTGCACCAGCAGAATAGTGAGTGCAGCTCTGGAGTATAATACAGGAGGTAACTCAGGATCAGTAATGTAATGTATGTACACAGTGACTCCACCAGCAGAATAGTGAGTGCAGCTCTGGAGTATAATACAGGAGGTAACTCAGGATCAGTAATGTAATGTATGTACACAGTGACTGCACCAGCAGAATAGTGAGTGCAGCTCTGGAGTATAATACAGGAGGTAACTGAGGATCAGTAATGTAATGTATGTACACAGTGACTGCACCAGCAGAATAGTGAGTGCAGCTCTGGAGTATAATACAGGAGGTCAGTCAGTTGGGCTATGTGTTACAGACAGCAGAGTTCGGATCACACATTGATCTTATTTTGTGTTATATAAGGGGGATCTCTGAACTCAATAATCCTGCGTCCTCCATCTATATAGACATTAGGGTCCCCGATCACCTGCCCAATACGGGGACGACCCTCTCCGGGGCTCAGATCTTACCAGACACGGTGCGTCCGCTCGCTCCACTGCTGCGACTGTAAGACCAGGAGAACTGGAACTTCCTGTACCCCTCGCTCCCCCGCCCATATCCCCCCCACGGGTGTCACCCACCAGAGTGTGAACAGTGCGCCCAGCATCACCCGAGGGCCAGAAAGACGGGTACATATATATACATACAGAGTATATACAGCGCCTTGCTAAAGTCTTCACACCCGTGCACCTCTCCGCTCTCTCACGTTACACTCGGAAATGTCATTGGGATCTTCTGTGATGTAAAGGGAATGGATACATTACTTCCTAAATATATTCATTTGTGATTGTATTTGTATTCAGCCCCCCCCCCCCCCCCCCATGGTTTAGAGTAAATCGCCTCCACCTGTTCTGTGAAGACCTCAGAGGTTTATGAGAATATTAGGAATCAAATAGCGTCATAAAAACCAAGGATCCCACCAGACAGGTCAGGGATCAAACAGTATCATGACAACCAAGGATCCCACCAGACAGGTCAGGGATCAAACAGTATCATGAACACCAAGGAACCCACCAGACAGGTCAGGGATATAAACAGTATCATGAAAACCAAGGAACCCACCAGACAGGTCAGGGATCAAACAGTATCATGAACACCAAGGAACCCACCAGACAGGTCAGGGATCAAACAGTATCATGAAAACCAAGGATCCCACCAGACAGGTCAGGGATCAAACAGTATCATGAAAACCAAGGAACCCACCAAACAGGTCAGGAATCAAACAGTATCATGAAAACCAAGGAACCCACCAGACAGGTCAGGGATCAAACAGTATCATGAAAACCAAGGAACCCATCAGACAGGTCAGGGATCAAACAGTATCATGTAAACCAAGGATCCCACCAGACAGGTCAGGGGTCAAACAGTATCATGACAACCAAGGAACCCACCAGACACTGTATACACACTATATATACACTATATACAAGCTATATATGCACTGTATACATAATATATACACACACTGTATAACCTCTATATATACTATATACACACTATATACGCACTATATACATACTGTATATGCACTGTAAACATACTATATACCACTTTACACACACTGTATACACACTATGTATACACACTATATACACACACACACTATATACACACACACTATGTATACACACTATATACACACACACTAGATACACACACACTAGATACACACACACTATATACACACACACACTATATACATACACACTATATACACACACACACTATATATACACGGTATACACACTATATACACACACTATATACATACACACTATATACACACGGTATACACACTATATACACACACACACTATATACACACGGTATACACACACACTACATACACACACACACTATATACACACACACTATATACACACACCATATACACACTATATACACACACCATATACATACAGTATACACACTATATACACACACTATATACACACTGTATTCACACGGTATACACACTATATACACACACTATATACACACACACTATATACACACTATATACACACACACTATATACACACTATACAGACACACTATATACACACTTATACACACACTATATACACACACACTATATATACACACACACTATATACACACTATATACACACACACTATATACACACTATACAGACACACTATATACACACTTATACACACACTATATACACACACATATATACACACACTATATACACACACACTATATACACACACACACACTATATACACACTATACACACACACTATATACACTATACACACACTATATACACACACTATATACACTATACACACACTATATACACACACTATATACACACTATATACACACACTATATACACACACTATACACACACTATATACACACTATATACACACTATATACAAACACTATACACACACTATATACACACACTATATACACACTATATACACACTATATACACACACACTATATACACACTATATACACACACACTATATACACAGTATATACACACACTATATACACTATTACACACACTATATAACACACACTATATACACACACTATATACACACACTATATACACACTATATACACACACACTATATACACACTATATACACACACACTATATACACACTATATACACACACTATATACACACTATATACACACACACTATATACACAGTATATACACACACTATATACACTATACACACACTATACACACACCATATACACACTATATACACACTATATACACACACTATACACACTATATACAACTGTATACACACACTATACACACTATATACACACACTATATACACACTATATACACACACTATACACACTATATACACACTATATACATGCAGTTCTGCTCCGGTGACGTCCTGACTCCATTCACTTCCTTCCCTGTTCTGTTTATTGAGTCTCAGACTTCCCCAGGAGATAAGAGAACAGCCTGGCGCCTACTGTGTATCTAATCCTATCCTGTGTGATACTGTCTGCTGAGCTGTGTATCTAATCCTATCCTGTGTGATACTGTCTGCTGAGCTGTGTATCTAATCCTATCCTGTTTGATTACTGTCGTGCTGAGCTGTGTATCTAATCCTATCCTATGTGATACTGTCTGCTGAGCTGTGTATCTAATCCTACCTATGTGATACTGTCTGCTGAGCTGTGTATCTAATCCTATCCTGTGTGATACTGTCTGCTGAGCTGTGTATCTAATCCTATCACTTGTGATACTGTCTGCTGAGCTGTGTATCTAATCCTATCCTGTGTGATACTGTCTGCTGAGCTGTGTATTAATCCTCTCCTGTGTGATACTGTCTGCTGAGCTGTGTATCTAATCCTATCCTGTGTGATACTGTCTGCTGAGCTGTGTATCTAATCTTCCTGTGTGATACTGTCTGCTGAGCTGTGTATCTAATCCTATCCTTGTGATACTGTCTGCTGAGCTGTGTATCTAACCCCTTCCTGTGTGATACTGTCTGCTGAGCTGTGTATCTAATCCTATCCTTGTGATACTGTCTGCTGAGCTGTGTATCTAATCCTCATCCTGTGTGATACTGTCTGCTGAGCTGTGTATCTAATCCTATTCACTGTGTGTGATACTGTGTCTGCCTGAGCTGTGTATCTAATCCTTCCTATGTGATACTGTCTGCTGAGCTGTGTATCTAATCCTCATCCTGTGTGATACTGTCTGCTGAGCTGTGTATCTAATCCTTCCTGTGTGATACTGTCTGCTGAGCTGTGTATCTAATCCTATCCTCCTGTGTGATAACTGTCTGCCTGAGCTGTGTATCTAATCTATCCTATGTGATACTGTCTGCTGAGCTGTGTATCTAATCCTATCCTGTGTGTACTGTGTGCTGAGCTGTGTATCTAATCCTCTCCTGTGTGATACTGTCTGCTGAGCTGTGTATCTAATCCTATACTGTGGTGATACTGTCTGCTGAGCTGTGTATCTAATCCTTCCTGTGTGATACTGTCTGCTGAGCTGTGTATCTAATCCTATCCTATGTGTACTGTTGCTGAGCTGTGTATCTAATCCTTCCTTGTGATACTGTCTGCTGAGCTGTGTATCTAATCCTATCCTGTGTGATACTGTCTGCTGAGCTGTGTATCTAATCCTCCTGTGTGATACTGTCTGCTGAGCTGTGTATCTAATCCTATCCTGGTTGATACTGTCTGCTGAGCTGTGTATCTAATCCTCTCTGTGTGATACTGTCTGCTGAGCTGTGTATCTAATCCTATCTGTGTGATACTGTTGCTGAGCTGTGTATCTAATCCTCCTGGTGATACTGTCTGCTGAGCTGTGTATCTAATCCTATCTGTGTGATACTGTCTGCTGAGCTGTGTATTAATCCTATCTGTGTGATACTGTCTGCTGAGCGTGTATCTAATCCTATCTGTGTGATACTGTCTGCTGAGCTGTGTATCTAATCCTATCTGTGTGTACTGTCTGCTGAGCTGTGTATCTAATCCTCTCTGTGTGATACTGTCGCTGGCTGTGTATCTAATCACCTGTGTGATACTGTCTGCTGAGCTGTGTATCTAATCCATCCTGTGTGATACTGTCTGCTGAGCTGTGTATCTAATCCTATCCTATGTGATACTGTCTGCTGAGCTGTGTATCTAATCCTCTCTGTGTGATACGTCTGCTGAGCTGTGTATCTAATCCATCTATGTGATACTGTTGCTGAGCTGTGTATCTAATCCTTCCTGTGTGATACTTCTGCTGAGCGTGTATCTAATCCTATCCTGTGTGATACTGTCTGCTGAGCTGTGTATCTAATCCTATCCTGTGTGATACTGTCTGCTGAGCTGTGTATCTAATCCTATCGTGTGATATGTCTGCTGAGCTGTGTATCTAATCCTATCTGTGTGATACTGTCTGCTGAGCTGTGTATCTAATCCTCCTGTGTGATACTGTCTGCTGAGCTGTGTATCTAATCTATACTTCGCTGATGTGACTAACCTTGTTGATACTGCTGCTGAGCTGTGTATCTAATCCCTTGATACTCTGTGAGTATACTCGGTACCTGCTGAGCTGTGTATCTAATCCTATCCTGTGTGATACTGTCTGCTGAGCTGTGTATCTAATCCTATCCTGTGTGATACTGTCTGCTGAGCGTGTATCTAATCTATCCTGTGTGATACTGTCTGCTGAGCTGTGTATCTAATCTCTTCCTGTGTGTAACATTGTGAGCTGAGTGGTATCTAATCCATCTTGTGATACTGTCTGCTGAGCTGTGTATCTAATCCTATCCTTGTGATACTGTCTGCTGAGCGTGTATCTAATCTATTGTGTACTGTTGCTGAGCTGTGTATCTAATCCTTCCTGTGTGATACTGTCTGCTGAGCTGTGTATCTAATCCTTCCTGTGTGATACTTTGCTGAGCTGTGTATCTAATCCTATCCTGTGTGATACTGTCTGCTGAGCTGTGTATCTAATCCTCATCTGTGTGATACTGTCTGCTGAGCTGTGTATCTAATCCTTCCTGTGTGATACTGTCTGCTGAGCTGTGTATCTAATCCTATCCTGTGTGATACTGTCTGCTGAGCTGTGTATCTAATCCTATCCTGTGTGATACTGTCTGCTGAGCTGTGTATCTAATCCTATCCTGTGTGATACTGTCTGCTGAGCTGTGTATCTAATCCTTCTGTGTGATACTGTCTGCTGAGCTGTGTATCTAATCCTATCCTGTGTGATACTGTCTGCTGAGCTGTGTATCTAATCTCTCTGTGTGATACTGTCTGCTGAGCTGTGTATCTAATCCTATCCTGTGTGGTACTGTCTGCTGAGCTGTGTATCTAATCCTCTCCTGTGTGATACTGTCTGCTGAGCTGTGTATCTAATCCTCTGTGGATACTGTCTGCTGAGCTGTGTATCTAATCCTCTCCTGTGTGATACTGTCTGCTGAGCTGTGTATCTAATCCTATCCTGTGTGATACTGTCTGCTGAGCGTGTATCTAATCCTCTCCTGTGTGATAGTCTGCTGAGCTGTGTATCTAATCCTCTCCTGTGTGATACTGTCTGCTGAGCTGTGTATCTAATCCTTCCTGTGTGATACTGTCTGCTGAGCGTGTATCTAATCCTATCCTGTGTGATACTGTCTGCTGAGCTGTGTATCTAATCCTATCCTGTGTGATACTGTCTGCTGAGCTGTGTATCTAATCCTTCCTGTGTGATACTGTTGCTGAGCTGTGTATCTAATCCTTCCTTGTGATACTGTCTGCTGAGCTGTGTATCTAATCCTATCCTGTGTGTACTGTTGCTGAGCTGTGTATCTAATCCTTCCTGTGTGATACTGTCTGCTGAGCTGTGTATCTATCTATCCTGTGTGATACTGTCTGCTGAGCTGTGTATCTAATCCTATCCTGTGTGATACTGTCTGCTGAGCTGTGTATCTAATCCTATCCTGTGTGATACTGTCTGCTGAGCTTTGTATCTAATCCTATCCTGTGTGATACTGTCTGCTGAGCTGTGTATCTAATCCTATCCTGTATGATACTGTCTGCTGAGCTGTGTATCTAATCATATCCTGTGTGATACTGTCTGCTGAGCTGTGTATCTAATCCTATCCTGTGTGGTACTGTCTGCTGAGCTGTGTATCTAATCCTCTCCTGTGTGATACTGTCTGCTGAGCTGTGTATCTAATCTGTGATACTGTCTGCTGAGCTGTGTATCTAATCCTCTCCTGTGTGATACTGTCTGCTGAGCTGTGTATCTAATCCTATCCTGTGTGATACTGTCTGCTGAGCCGTATATCTAATCCTCTCCTGTGTGATAGTCTGCTGAGCTGTGTATCTAATCCTCTCCTGTGTGATACTGTCTGCTGAGCTGTGTATCTAATCCTCTCCTGTGTGATACTGTCTGCTGAGCCGTGTATCTAATCCTATCCTGTGTGATACTGTCTGCTGAGCTGTGTATCTAATCCTCTCCTGTGTGATACAGTCTGCTGAGCTGTGTATCTAATCCTATCCTGTGTGATACTGTCTGCTGAGCTGTGTATCTAATCCTGTCCTATGTGATACTGTCTGCTGAGCTGTGTATCTAATCCTATCCTGTGTGGTACTGTGTGCTGAGCTGTGTATCTAATCCTCTCCTGTGTGATACTGTCTGCTGAGCTGTGTATCTAATCCTATCCTGTGTGATACTGTTTGCTGAGCTGTGTATCTAATCCTATCCTGTGTGATACTGTCTGCTGAGCTGTGTATCTAATCCTATCCTGTGTGGTACTGTGTGCTGAGCTGTGTATCTAATCCTCTCCTGTGTGATACTGTCTGCTGAGCTGTGTATCTAATCCTATCCTGTGTGATACTGTCTGCTGAGCTGTGTATCTAATCCTATCCTGTGTGATACTGTCTGCTGAGCTGTGTATCTAATCCTATCCTGTGTGATACTGTCTGCTGAGCTTTGTATCTAATCCTATCCTGTGTGATACTGTCTGCTGAGCTGTGTATCTAATCCTATCCTGTATGATACTGTCTGCTGAGCTGTGTATCTAATCATATCCTGTGTGATACTGTCTGCTGAGCTGTGTATCTAATCCTCTCCTGTGTGATACTGTCTGCTGAGCCGTGTATCTAATCCTCTCCTGTGTGATACTGTCTGCTGAGCCGTGTATCTAATCCTCTCCCTGTGTGATACTGTCTGCTGAGCTGTGTATGTAATCCTCTCCTGTGTGATACTGTCTGCTGAGCTGTGTATCTAATCCTATCCAGTGTGATACTGTCTGCTGAGCTGTGTCCCCATGTGTCTGGGTATATATAGCACACAGTTAGCTGCTGTCTGGATACGTTTGATACCATCAGGTTATGATATAAGCCCCTGAGTGACAGCACAGAGACATAGATGATTCCTCTACAGCTCAGTGCTCAGGTCATGCTGGGATCTGTAGTTCCCTCAGTAACAATGCACAGGACGAGTGATCGGACTGTCGCCAGCCTGCCTGTCCCGACTGCCCGGGATATCCTGCAGCTCAGACTGAGCCGTATATAGAAATCATAACACCGCGCCCCATCATTATCAACCAACGTCACTCACCACAGCCTGAACAGGCTGACAACAGAGAGGAATAGATTGTAGTCACCTGTACTACAGTCTCCTCCCCAGTAATGGCTGATAACAGGGAGTAATAGATTGTAGTTACCTGTTCTACAGTCTCCTCTTCCAGTAATGGCTGATAACAGGGAGTAATAGATTGTAGTCACCTGTCCTACAGTCTCCTCCAGTAATGGCTGATAACAGGGAGCAATAGATTGTAGTCACCTGTCCTACAGTCTCCTCCCCCAGTAATGGCTGATAACAGGGAGCAATAGATTGTAGTCACCTGTCCTACAGTCTCCTCCAGTAATGGCTGATAACAGGGAGTAATAGATTGCAGTCACCTGTCCTACAGTCTCCTCCCCCAGTAATGGCTGATAACAGGGAGTAATAGATTGTAGTCACCTGTCCTACAGTCTCCTCCCCCAGTAATGGCTGATAACAGAGAGTAATAGATTGTAGTCACCTGTCCTACAGTCTCCTCCAGTAATGGCTGATAACAGGGAGCAATAGATTGTAGTCACCTGTCCTACAGTCTCCTCCTCCAGTAATGGCTGATAACAGGGAGTAATAGATTGTAGTCACCTGTCCTACAGTCTCCTCGCCCAGTAATGGCTGATAACAGGGAGTAATAGATTGTAGTCACCTGTCCTACAGTCTCCTCCAGTAATGGCTGATAACAGGGAGCAATAGATTGTAGTCACCTGTCCTACAGTCTCCTCCTCCAGTAATGGCTGATAACAGGGAGTAATAGATTGTAGTCACCTGTCCTACAGTCTCCTCGCCCAGTAATGGCTGATAACAGGGAGTAATAGATTATAGTCACCTGTCCTACAGTCTCCTCCAGTAATGGCTGATAACAGGGAGTAATAGATTGTAGTCACCTGTCCTACAGTCTCCTCCTCCTCCAGTAATGGCTGATAACAGGGAGTAATAGATTGTAGTCTCCTGTCCTACAGTCTCCTCCCTCCAGTAATGGCTGATAACAGGGAGTAATAGATTGTAGTCACCTGTCCTACAGTCTCCTCCCCCAGTAATGGCTGATAACAGGGAGTAATAGATTGTAGTCACCTGTCCTACAGTCTCCTCCTCCAGTAATGGCTGATAACAGGGAGTAATAGATTGTAGTCACCTGTCCTACAGTCCTCCCCCAGTAATGGCTGATAACAGGGAGTAATAGATTGTAGTCACCTGTCCTACAGTTCCTCTCCTCCAGTAATGGCTGATAACAGGGAGTAATAGATTGTAGTCACCTGTCCTACAGTCTCCTCCCCCAGTAATGGCTGATAACAGGGAGTAATAGATTGTAGTCACCTGTCCTACAGTCTCCCTCCTCCAGTAATGGCTGATAACAGGGAGTAATAGATTGTAGTCACCTGTCCTACAGTCTCCTCCCCCAGTAATGGCTGATAACAGGGAGTAATAGATTGTAGTCACCTGTCCTACAGTTCCTCCCCCAGTAATGGCTGATAACAGGGAGTAATAGATTGTAGTCACCTGTCCTACAGTCTCCTCCCCCAGTAATGGCTGATAACAGGGAGTAATAGATTGTAGTCACCTGTCCTACAGTTCTCCTCCCCAGTAATGGCTGATAACAGGGAGTAATAGATTGTAGTCACCTGTCCTACAGTCTCCTCCTCCAGTAATGGCTGATAACAGGGAGTAATAGATTGTAGTCACCTGTCCTACAGTCTCCTCCCCAGTAATGGCTGATAACAGGGAGTAATAGATTGTAGTCACCTGTCCTACAGTCTCCTCCTCCAGTAATGGCTGATAACAGGGAGTAATAGATTGTAGTCACCTGTCCTACAGTCTCCTCCCCAGTAATGGCTGATAACAGGGAGTAATAGATTGTAGTCACCTGTCCTACAGTCTCCTCCTCCCAGTAATGGCTGATAACAGGGAGTAATAGATTGTAGTCACCTGTCCTACAGTCTCCTCCCCAGTAATGGCTGATAAACAGGGAGTAATAGATTGTAGTCACCTGTCCTACAGTCTCCTCCTCCAGTAATGGCTGATAACAGGGAGTAATAGATTGTAGTCACCTGTCCTACAGTCTCCTCTCCCAGTAATGGCTGATAACAGGGAGTAGATTAGTAGTACTCTCGTATGTGAAGGATACTGTGTATCATGTCTCATCTCTCTCCAGTAATGGCTGATAACAGGGAGTAATAGATTGTAGTCACCTGTCCTACAGTCTCCTCCTCCCAGTAATGGCTGATAACAGGGAGTAATAGATTGTAGTCACCTGTCTACAGTCTCCTCCTCCAGTAATGGCTGATAACAGGGAGTAATAGATTGTAGTCACCTGTCCTACAGTCTCCTCCCCAGTAATGGCTGATAACAGGGAGTAATAGATTGTAGTCACCTGTCCTACAGTCTCCTCCTCCAGTAATGGCTGATAACAGGGAGTAATAGATTGTAGTCACCTGTCCTACAGTCTCCTCCTCCAGTAATGGCTGATAACAGGGAGTAATAGATTGTAGTACCTGTCCTACAGTCTCCTCCTCCAGTAATGGCTGATAACAGGGAGTAATAGATTGTAGTCACCTGTCCTACAGTCTCCTCCTCCAGTAATGGCTGATAACAGGGAGTAATAGATTGTAGTCACCTGTCCTACAGTCTCCTCCCTCCAGTAATGGCTGATAACAGGGAGTAATAGATTGTAGTACCTGTCCTACAGTCTCCTCCTCCAGTAATGGCTGATAACAGGGAGTAATAGATTGTAGTCACCTGTCCTACAGTTCCTCTCCTCCAGTAATGGCTGATAACAGGGAGTAATAGATTGTAGTCACCTGTCCTACAGTCTCCTCCTCCAGTAATGGCTGATAACAGGGAGTAATAGATTGTAGTCACCTGTCCTACAGTCTCCTCCTCCAGTAATGGCTGATAACAGGGAGTAATAGATTGTAGTACCTGTCTACAGTCCCTCCTCCAGTAATGGCTGATAACAGGGAGTAATAGATTGTAGTCACCTGTCCTACAGTACTCCTCTCAGTAATGGTGATAACAGGTATAGTTAGTACGTTACAGTCCTTCAGTATGTGATAACGGAGTAATAGATTAGTACTGCTACAGTCTCCTCCGTAATGGTGATACAGGGAGTATAGATGTAGATGTCTCAGTTCCTCAGTAATGTGTAAGAATGATTGTAGTCCTGTTACGTCTCTCGTATGGTGATAACAGGATATGATGTAGTTATGTACAGTCCTCTCAGTATGGTGAACAGGTAAGTTGTAGTACTGTCCAGTCCTCCTCTCAGTAATGGCTGATAACAGGGAGTAATAGATTGTAGTCACCTGTCCTACAGTCTCCTCTTCCAGTAATGGTGATAACAGGGAGTAATAGATTGTAGTCACCTGTCCTCAGTCTCTCAGTAATGGCTGTACAGGGGTAATAGATTGTAGTCACCTGTCCTACAGTCTCCTCCTCAGTAATGGCTGATAAAGGGAGTAATAGTTGTAGTTATGTCTACAGTCCCCTCCAGTATGGCTGTACAGAGTATAGTTGTTCTTACGTCCCTCTCCAGTAATGGCTGATAACAGGGAGTAATAGATTGTAGTCACCTGTCCTACAGTCTCCTCTTCCAGTAATGGCTGATAACAGGGAGTAATAGATTGTAGTCACCTGTCCTACAGTCTCCTCTTCCAGTAATGGCTGATAACAGGGAGTAATAGATTGTAGTCACCTGTCTACGTCTCCTCTCCAGTAATGGCTGATAACAGGGAGTAATAGATTGTAGTTACCTGTCTACAGTCCCTCTCCTCAGTAATGGCTGATAACAGGGAGTAATAGATTGTAGTACCTGTCTACAGTCTCCTCTTCCAGTAATGGCTGATAACAGGGAGTAATAGATTGTAGTCACCTGTCTACAGTCCCTCCAGTAATGGCTGATACGGAGTATAGATTGTAGTTACTGTTGTACAGTTCCTCTATGGTGATAAGGTGTCAGATTGTAGTTACCTGCGTACAGTCCCTCACCATGGAGAGAGGAGTGTGGCAGGGGGCAGTACCGACACACTGGGCAGTGTGGGGGCCTGATACTGTGGGGTTAGAGACAGTCAGGCAGTAGCTCATTGCTCCAGCACATGGCTAATTTACATGCGATGCAAACAAGATATGTGTTGGCTCCTGGAGTGTCCTCCTCTGTGGATGCAGCAGAGTAATCAGTCTTGCAGGAAGGAAGCTGGAGACCGGAGTCTGCAGAGACAATGCGGTGGGGACAGCATCTGAGGAGGACACAATGACAGACCCGGGGGTACAGAGAAGGGGAGCATAATCATTTTGTCTTTTTACAGTGAGGCCAGGATAGGGACATATATACCAGCAGGTGAACTGCCATATTATATATTATCTGGAGGCTGTGCTGGGTGTATATGGAGGCTGTGCTGGGGTATATAGAGGTTGTGCTGGCTGTATATGGAGGTTGAGCGGGGGAATATTGAGGCTATGTTGGGGCATATGGAGGCTATGGAGGCTGTGCTGGCTGTATAAGGAGCTGCTGCTGGGGAATACATATATATATATATATTATACACATATCTGGAGGCTGTGCTGGGTGTATATGGAGGCTGTGCTGGTGTATATAGAAGTTGTGCCAGCTATATTTGGAGGATGTGCTAGGGTATATGGAGGCTGTGCTGGCTGTATATGGAGGCTGTGCGGGGGAATATTGAGGCTATGTTGGGGCATATGGAGGCTGTGCTGACTGTATAAGGAGGCTGCTGCTGGGGAATATATATATATATATATATATTATACACATATCTGGAGGCTGTGCTGGGTGTATATGGAGGCTGTGCTGGTGTATATAGAGGTTGTGCCAGCTATATTTGGAGGATGTGCTGGGGTATATGGAGGCTGTGCGGGGGAATATTGAGGCTATGTTGGGGCATATGGAGGCTGTGCTGGCTGTATAAGGAGGCTGCTGCTGGGGAATATATATATATATATATATATATATATATTATACACATATCTGGAGGCTGTGCTGGGTGTATATGGAGGCTGTGCTGGTGTATATAGAGGTTGTGCCAGCTATATTTGGAGGATGTGCTGGCTGTATATGGAGGCTGTGCTGGCTGTATATGGAGGCTGTGCGGGGAATATTGAGGCTATGTTGGGGCATATGGAGGCTGTGCTGGCTGTATAAGGAGGCTGCTGCTGGGGAATATATATATATATATATATATATATATATTATACACATATCTGGAGGCTGTGCCGGGTGTATATGGAGGCTGTGCTGGTGTATATAGAGGTTGTGCCGGCTATATTTGGAGGATGTGCTGGGGTATATGGAGGCTGTGCTGGCTGTATATGGAGGCTGTGCGGGGGAATATTGAGGCCATGTTGGGGCATATGGAGGCTGTGCTGGCTGTACAAGGAGGCTGCTGCTGGGGAATATATATATATATATATATATATATATATATTATATATATATATATATTATTATATTATACACATATCTGGAGGCTGTGCTGGGGTATATGGAGGCTGTGCTGGTGTATATAGAGGTTGTGCCAGCTATATTTGGAGGATGTGCTGGGGTATATGGAGGCTGTGCGGGGGAATATTGAGGCTATGTTGGGGCATATGGAGGCTGTGCTGGCTGTATAAGGAGGCTGCTGCTGGGGAGAATATATATATATATATATATATATATATATATTATGCACATATCTGGAGGCTGTGCTGGGTGTATATGGAGGCTGTGCTGGTGTATATAGAGGTTGTGTCGGCTATATTTGGAGGATGTGCTGGGGTATATGGAGGCTGTGCTGGCTGTATATGGAGGCTGTGCGGGGAATATTGAGGCCATGTTGGGGCATATGGAGGCTGTGCTGGCTGTATAAGGAGGCTGCTGCTGGGGAATATATATATATATATATATATTATACACATATCTGGAGGCTGTGCTGGGTGTATATGGAGGCTGTGCTGGTGTATATAGAGGTTGTGCCAGCTATATTTGGAGGATGTGCTGGGGTATATGGAGGCTGTGCGGGGGAATATTGAGGCTATGTTGGGGCATATGGAGGCTGTGCTGGCTGTATAAGGAGGCTGCTGCTGGGGAATATATATATATATATATATATATATATATATATATATATATATTATACACATATCTGGAGGCTGTGCTGGGTGTATATGGAGGCTGTGCTGGTGTATATAGAGGTTGTGCCAGCTATATTTGGAGGATGTGCTGGGGTATATGGAGGCTGTGCTGGCTGTATATGGAGGCTGTGCGGGGGAATATTGAGGCTATGTTGCGGTATATGGAGGCTGTGCTGGCTGTATAAGGAGGCTGTGCTGGGGAATATATATATATATATATATATATATATATATTATACTCGTATCTGGAGGCTGTGCTGGGCTCTATAGAGGCTGCTGCAGTGCTGTATATATAATATAGAAGCTGGGCTGTATAATATTATTTGAATGCTGTGCTGTATATATATAATATGGAGGCTGTGCTGGCTGTATAAGGAGGCTGTGCTGGGGAATATATATATATATATATATATATATATATATATATATATATATATATTATTATACTCGTATCTGGAGGCTGTGCTGGGCTCTATAGAGGCTGCTGCAGTGCTGTATATATAATATAGAAGCTGGGCTGTATATATATTATTTGAATGCTGTGCTGTATATATATAATATGGAGGCTGTGCTGGGTGTATATGGAGGCTGTGCTGGTGTATATAGAGGTTGTGTCGGCTATATTGGAGGATGTGCTGGGGTATATGGAGGCTGTGCTGGCTGTATATGGAGGCTGTGCGGGGAATATTGAGGCCATGTTGGGGCATATGGAGGCTGTGCTGGCTGTATAAGGAGGCTGCTGCTGGGGAATATATATATATATATATATATATATATATATATATATATATATATATATATATTATACACATATCTGGAGGCTGTGCTGGGTGTATATGGAGGCTGTGCTGGTGTATATAGAGGTTGTGCCAGCTATATTTGGAGGATGTGCTGGGGTATATGGAGGCTGTGGCGGGGGAATATTGAGGCTATGTTGGGGCATATGGAGGCTGTGCTGGCTGTATAAGGAGGCTGCTGCTGGGGAATATATATATATATATATATATATATTATACACATATCTGGAGGCTGTGCTGGGTGTATATGGAGGCTGTGCTGGTGTATATAGAGGTTGTGCCAGCTATATTTGGAGGATGTGCTGGGGTATATGGAGGCTGTGCTGGCTGTATATGGAGGCTGTGCGGGGGAATATTGAGGCTATGTTGCGGTATATGGAGGCTGTGCTGGCTGTATAAGGAGGCTGTGCTGGGGAATATATATATATATATATATATATATATATATATATATATATCATACTCATATCTGGAGGCTGTGCTGGGCTCTATAGAGGCTGCTGCAGTGCTGTATATATAATATAGAAGCTGGGCTGTATATATATTATTTGAATGCTGTGCTGTATATATATAATATGGAGGCTGTGCTGGCTGTATAAGGAGGCTGTGCTGGGGAATATATATATATATATTATATATATATATATATATATATATATATATATATTATACACATATCTGGAGGCTGTGCTGGGCTCTATAGAGGCTGCTGCTGTGCTGTATATATAATATAGAAGCTGGGCTGTATATATATAATATGGAGGCTGTGCTGAGCTATGATATTATTTTTTGGAGACTGTGCTGTATATCTATTATATCTATATCTATTATATAAAACCCGAAGGCCACTTGCGGAGGAGGCCACGCCCACTTCCGTGATGGTCGTCGCCCAGGCTCATCCAGTGCACTGTAGCTGGGCTGCCCCCCCCCGGCTACAGTCACCGACACACGGAACGTTCCGATCTCGGAAGTTCCGTGTGCCCTCCTGCCACTCCCCTCCACCCTCTGCCCTCCAGCCAGTACCTACATACCGGGGGGGCAGGGGGGCCCATTGCCCGCCACCTCGGAGGGCCACACACACCCTGGGGGTACCGTGCTCCCTGCCGTGTGCCTGGAGAGGAGGGAGGACGGGACTTCCTCTCCTGCAGCTCTGCCCCCCCTCCTCTCCTCCTACACCCGACCCCGGCCACCGGTAAGTCTGCAGCCATACACACTGCTCTGCCCTCCAACCTGTGTGCCCCCTCTGCCCTCTGTCCTCTGCCCCCTCTGTGTCCTCTGCCCCCTCTGTGTCCTCTGCCCCTGTCCTCTGCCCCCTGTCCTCTGCCCCCTGTCCTCTGCCCCTGTCCTCTGCCCCCTGTCCTCTGCCCCCTGTCCTCTGTGTCCTCTGCCCCCTGTCCTCTGTGTCCTCTGCCCCCTGTCCTCTGTGTCCTCTGCCCCCTGTCCTCTGCGTCCTCTGCCCCTGTCCTCTGCGTCCTCTGCCCCCTGTCCTCTGCGTCCTCTGCCCCCTGTCCTCTGCGTCCTCTGCCCCTGTCCTCTGCCCCTGTCCTCTGCGTCCTCTGCCCCCTGTCCTCTGCTTCCTCTGCCCCTGTCCTCTGCGTCCTCTGCCCCCTCTGTGTCCTCTGCCCCCTGTCCTCTGCCCCCTGTCCTCTGCCCCTGTCCTCTGCCCCCTCTGTGTCCTCTGCGTCCTCTGCCCCCTCTGCGTCCTCTGCCCCCTCTGCGTCCTCTGTGTCCTCTGCCCCCTGTCCTCTGTGTCCTCTGCCCCCTGTCCTCTGTGTCCTCTGCCCCCTGTCCTCTGTGTCCTCTGCCCCTGTCCTCTGTGTCCTCTGCCCCCTGTCCTCTGCGTCCTCTGCCCCTGTCCTCTGCGTCCTCTGCCCCCTGTCCTCTGCATCCTCTGCCCCCTGTCCTCTGCGTCCTCTGCCCCCTGTCTCTGCCCCCTGTCCTCTGCGTCCTCTGCCCCCTGTCCTCTGCTTCCTCTGCCCCTGTCCTCTGCGTCCTCTGCCCCCTCTGTGTCCTCTGCCCCCTGTCCTCTGCCCCCTGTCCTCTGCCCCCTCTGTGTCCTCTCGTCCTCTGCCCCCTCTGCGTCCTCTGCCCCCTCTGCGTCCTCTGCCCCTCTGCGTCCTCTGCGTCCTCTGCCCCCTCTGTGTCCTCTGCCTCCTCTGCCCCCTGTCCTCTGCCCCTGTCCTCTGCGTCCTCTGCCCCCTCTGTGTCCTCTGCCTCCTCTGCCCCCTCTGTGTCCTCTGCCTCCTCTGCCCCCTCTGCGTCCTCTGCCCCCTCTGCGTCCTCTGCCCCCTCTGTGTCCTCTGCCCCCTGTCCTCTGCCCCCTGTCCTCTGCCCCTGTCCTCTGCCCCCTGTCCTCTGCCCCCTTTGTGTCCTCTGCGTCCTCTGCCCCTCTGTGTCCTCTGCCCCCTGTCCTCTGCCCCCTGTCCTCTGCCCCCTCTGCCCCCTCTGTGTCCTCTGCCCCCTCTGTGTCCTCTGCCCCCTCTGTGTCCTCTGCCCCTGTCCTCTGCGTCCTCTGCCCCCTGTCCTCTGCGTCCTCTGCCCCTGTCCTCTGCCTCCTCTGCCCCCTGTCCTCTGCCTCCTCTGCCCCCTGTCCTCTGCCTCCTCTGCCCCCTGTCCTCTGCCTCCTCTGCCCCCTGTCCTCTGCCTCCTCTGCCCCTGTCCTCTGCCTCCTCTGCCCCCTGTCCTCTGCCTCCTCTGCCCCCTGTCCTCTGCTTCCTCTGCCCCCTGTCCTCTGCTTCCTCTGCCCCCTGTCCTCTGCGTCCTCTGCCCCCTCTGTGTCCTCTGCCCCCTGTCCTCTGCCTCCTCTGCCCCCTGTCCTCTGCCTCCTCTGCCCCCTGTCCTCTGCCTCCTCTGTCCTCTGCCTCCTCTGCCCCCTGTCCTCTGCGTCCTCTGCCCCCTGTCCTCTGCGTCCTCTGCCCCCTGTCCTCTGCGCTGACCACTCTGCCCACGTCGCTGCGCTGACCAATCTCACCGCACTCACTGCTAACCACTAAGCCACCGCACTCACTGCTAACCACTGAGCCACCGCACTCACTGCTAACCACTGAGCCACCGTATACTCTGCTACCCACAGAGCCGCCTGTATACACACAATTCATTTCACCGCACTCCCGTAACTATTAGTAAATAAACTATATATGGATTCTAGACTACCCGATTCTTTAGAATCGGGCCGCCATCTAGTATATAATATGGAGGCTGTGCTGTATATATATATAATATGGAGACTGTGCTGTATATATATAATATGGAGGCTGTGCTGTATATATATAATATGGAGGCTGTGCTGGGCTATATATATTGTAAGGTAGGGAGCCGGAGGACTCGCTTGCTGCGTAATGACGCCAACACGTGTATAATTATTCCTAATGTCTACGCGTTTATTTCTCACCAGCATCAATAACCGGGGTAGTGCAGATAACATTTAACACAAACACGTCACATAATACATAGAATATTGCACATATACATTTATGGTAACCCGGGACCTGTAACCACGACTCTCTCCCCATTGGAGCTCTATCACCCGCTCCCGGGATGATCACGGCCTATCTATACATTAACAATACATTTATAATAAATACATAAGTTACATTACAACGATGACACCTCCGGGTTCAGAACAGGGATTGAGCAACCTGAGTATCGGGTATGTCATGTATCCCCAAGGGGCTCCTTCCTGGACGTATCTCCACCTACGTCCCGGTCAGAGTCCACCTGGTTCACCCATGGTGTCCCCACTCTAGGAGCCCTTCTTACCCCTGCTTCTGACCTTCGCTATATACCCTTCAACGGGCCCTGTGGGTCCCAATGGCGGTACCTGCCGCCTGGCTTTAGTCACCCAGCCTGATGACTCCATATATATATCCCGTAGTCAGGACTCCCGCCTGACCGGGACCTTACATAGCACATGTGATCCATCCTACTACATTCATGGACCACATGCCTCTTCACCCCGCTCACAGCCCATCATAACACATCCATGGACTGTGGCTCCTCCATGACCATAACAGAGACCTGTAGAATCCGGGCTAACCACGCGTCACCATGGCCTCCTCACCACGGTACGGGCCATCAGCCGCCACCAAACCTCCATCTCATCTCATGGCAGGTCTCCAGGTCCAGGACTGTACCCTGCGTCTGAGTAGCACCCTATCGGATCAGCCATGGTTCCCTTCTAGGAGCCTTCGTGACCTCTGTATCTGGCCACAGGCTCACCCACACCATTAGAGGTCATGGTTGAGGGACAGGTACCCACTGCAAGCAGCAGGGCAAGCCTCCCTCTCGTCCCACAGGGACGGAACGCCTCCAACATCATCCACACTAGCTGGGTCACTCTCTCCCCACATCATTATACCTGGCTCTTACATATAGGCCATCGTCTCTCATTCAGGGCACTGTTACCTAAGCCCTCACATATGTCTACGGGACCTTTACTGACTGCCTAGTCGGACCCAATGGCGGTTATGCCCACATGGCATGATACACATGCAGCTCACTTCATTCCACGGGAACTGCCGTCTACTGGGCATGGATCCGGGTCTCGCTACCTGGGTAACGGGTTGGCCAAGCCTCCCCACGGGCTCCTTCCTGGACGTGTTTCACCCCACGTCCAGTCCAGTGTCCACCGGGTCAGCCCCGGCTTCCCCACTCCAGGTGCTGTAACGACCCTGGTCCTGTCTACCGGCATGGAGCTAGCACGCTCCCTTCACCATCTCTCAGCATGGCGGTATGGACTATCACTCATTCCCTCACACAGACTGGATCTGCACTTCTCTCTGGTCTCAGCTCATCTCCTCTGATCTCTCAATCACTCAGCTGGCAGGCTCTTATCGTGCCTGCCACGCCCACATGGACACACCCACTTGGCTGCTAGTAATCAGCTCCTCTAGTTCCTATACAGCTGCTCATCTCTGTCCCTGGTCTCTACAGCTTTCACACAGGTTATGTTAACTCCCTGTGTTCTGGGGTTGGTTCACACAGTACACACAATGCTCTCAGCCGCTCATTGGTCTTAGGAGCCAATCACTGCCGCTCATTAGGCTCATGAATACTTCATACATTGACATAGAGGTGCCGGTCATGATTATACAACACACTGACAGTACAATCTGGCTCACGTGCACAGGATCCTATACTGATCCTGCATGTGATGCGCCCCGGCCATGGGGACATGGCGGCACCGTATCGTTTGGAAGCTGTGATATATATATATATATATATACAATGCCTACAAGTAGTATTCAACCCCCTGCAGATTTAGGTGGTTTGATAAGATGCCAATAAGTTAGAGCCTTCAAACTGCAAACGAGAGTAGGATTTATTAACAGAAGCATAAATCTTACACACCAAAAAGTTATGTTGCTCAGTTGAATTTTAATAAATTTTAAACATAAAAGTGTGGGTCAATTATTATTCAACCCCTAGGTTTAATATTTTGTGGAATAACCCTTGTTTGCAATTACAGCTAATAATGGTCTTTTATAAGACCTGATCAGGCCGGCACAGGTCTCTGGAGTTATCTTGGCCCACTCCTCCATGCAGATCTTCTCCAAGTTATCTAGGTTCTTTGGGTGTCTCATGTGGACTTTAATCTTGAGCTCCTTCCACAAGTTTTCCATTGGGTTAAGGTCAGGAGACTGACTAGGCCACTCCATCACCTTGATTTTTTCCCTCTTGAACCAGGCCTTGGATTTCTTGGCTGTGTGCTTTGGGTCGTTGTCTTGTTGGAAGATGAAATTACGACCCATCTTAAGATCCTTGATGGAGGAGCGGAGGTTCTTGGCCAAAATCTCCAGGTAGGCCGTGCTATCCATCTTCCCATGGATGTTGACCAGATGGCCAGGCCCCTTGGCTGAGAAACAGCCCCACAGCATGATGCTGCCACCACCATGCTTGACTGTAGGGATGGTATTCTTGGGGTCGTATGCAGTGCCATCCAGTCTCCAAACGTCACCTGTGTGGTTGCCACTAAAGATCTCGATCTTGGTCTCATCAGACCATAGAACCTTGAACCAGTCTGTCTCAGAGTCCTCCAAGTGATCATGAGCAAACTGTAGACGAGCCTTGACATGATGCTTTGAAAGTAAAGGAACCTTACGGGCTCGTCTGGAACGGAGACCATTGCGGTGGAGTACGTTACTTATGGTATTGACTGAAACCAATGTCCCCACTGCCATGAGATCTTCCCGGAGCTCCTTCCTTGTTGTCCTTGGGTTAGCCTTGACTCTTCGGACAAGCCTGGCCTCGGCACGGGAGGAAACTTTCAAAGGCTGTCCAGGCCGTGGAAGGCTAACAGTAGTTCCATAAGCCTTCCACTTCCGGATGATGCTCCCAACAGTGGAGACAGGTAGGCCCAACTCCTTGGAAAGGGTTTTGTACCCCTTGCCAGCCTCGTGACCCTCCACGATCTTGTCTCTGATGGCCTTGGAATGCTCCTTTGTCTTTCCCATGTTGACCATGTATGAGTGCTGTTCACAAGTTTGGGGAGGGTCTTAAATAGTCAGAAAAGGCTGGCAAAAGAGATAATTAATCCACACATGTGAAGCTCATTGTTCTTTGTGCCTGAACTACTTCTTAATACTTTAGGGCAGGGGTGGGGAACCTTTTCTCTGCAAAGGGCCATTTGGAAATTTAGAATATCATTCGCGGGCCGTATAAATTCGCGCACCGGTACAAGGTGGCCAGAGGCGCACGGGTACATGGGGGCCAGAGGCGCACGACACACGGGTACACGGGGGCCTGAGGCACACGACACACGTGTACACGGGGGGCCAGCCTCCCTGTCTCCCCCACAGCCTCCCTGTCTCCCCCACAGCCTCCCTCACAGCCTCCCTCACAGCCTCCCCCACAGCCTCCCCCACAGCCTCCCTCACAGCCTCCCTCACAGCCTCCCTGTCTCCCCCACAGCCTCCCTGTCTCCCCCACAGCCTCCCCCACAGCCTTCCTGTCTCCCCACAGCCTCCCCCACAGCCTCCCTGCCTCCCCCACAGCCTCCCTCACAGCCTCCCTGCCTCCCCCACAGCCTCCCTGTCTCCCCCACAGCCTCCGTCTCCCCCACAGCCTCCCTCACAGCCTCCCTGTCTCCCCCACAGCCTCCCTGTCTCCCCCACAGCCTCCCTCACAGCCTCCCTGTCTCCCCCACAGCCTCCCTGTCTCCCCCACAGCCTCCCTGTCTCCCCCACAGCCTCCCCCACAGCTTCCCCCACAGCCTCCCTCACAGCCTCCCTCATAGCCTCCTCCCTGTCTCCCCACAGCCTCCCCCACAGCCTCCCTCACAGCCTCCTTCATAGCCTCCCTCACAGCCTCCCTCACAGCCTCCTTCACAGCCTCCCTCATAGCCTCCCTCATAGCCTCCCTCACAGCCTCCCCCACAGCCTCCCTGTCTCCCCCACAGCCTCCCCCACAGCCTCCCCGTCTCCCCCACAGCCTCCTTCACAGCCTCCCTCATAGCCTCCCTGTCTCCCCCACAGCCTTCCTTTTCCTCCCCACAGCCTCCTGTCTCCCCCACAGCCTCCCCCACAGCCTCCCCCACAGCCTCCCCGTTCCCCCACAGCCTCCTTCACAGCCTCCCTCATAGCCTCCCTGTCTCCCCCACAGCCTTCCTGTCTCCCCCACAGCCTCCCCCACAGCCTCCCTGTCTCCCCCACAGCCTCCCTGTCTCCCCCACAGCTTCCCCATCAGCCTCCCTCACAGCCTCCCCCACAGCCTCCCTCACAGCCTCCTTCACAGCCTCCTTCACAGCCTCCCTCACAGCCTCCCTCACAGCCTCCCTCACAGCCTCCTTCACAGCCTCCCCCACAGCCTCCCTCACAGCCTCCCTGTCTCCCCCACAGCCTCCCTGTCTCCCCCACAGCCTCCCTGTCTCCCCACAGCCTCCCCCACAGCTTCCCCCACAGCTTCCCTGTCTCCCCCACAGCTTCCCCCACAGCCTCCCTCACAGCCTCCCTCACAGCCTCCTTCATAGCCTCCTCACAGCCTCCCCCACAGCCTCCCTCACAGCCTCCTTCATAGCCTCCCTCACAGCCTCCCTCATAGCCTCCCTCACAGCCTCCCTGTCTCCCCCACAGCCTCCCCACAGCCTCCCCACAGCCTCCCCCACAGCCTCCTTCACAGCCTCCCTCATAGCCTCCCTGTCTCCCCACAGCCTTCCTGTCTCCCCCACAGCCTCCCCCACAGCCTCCCTGTCTCCCCCACAGCCTCCTGTCTCCCCCACAGCTTCCCCCACAGCCTCCCTCACAGCCTCCCCCACAGCCTCCCTCACAGCCTCCTTCACAGCCTCCTTCACAGCCTCCCTCACAGCCTCCCTCATAGCCTCCCTCACAGCCTCCTTCACAGCCTCCCCACAGCCTCCCTCACAGCCTCCCTGTCTCCCCCACAGCCTCCCTGTCTCCCCACAGCCTCCCCCACAGCCTCCCTGTCTCCCCCACAGCCTCCCCCACAGCTTCCCCCACAGCTTCCCTGTCTCCCCCACAGCCTCCCCCACAGCTTCCCCACAGCCTCCCTCACAGCCTCCCTCACAGCCTCCTTCATAGCCTCCCTCACAGCCTCCCCCACAGCCTCCCTCACAGCCTCCTTCATAGCCTCCCTCACAGCCTCCCTGTCTCCCCACAGCCTCCCCACAGCCTCCCTCACAGCCTCCCTCACAGCCTCCTTCACAGCCTCCCTCACAGCCTCCCTCACAGCCTCTCTCACAGCCTCCCTCACAGCCTCCTTCACAGCCTCCTTCACAGCCTCCTCACAGCCTCCCTCACAGCCTCCTTCACAGCCTCCCCCACAGCTTCCCCCACAGCCTCCCCACAGCCTCCAGCAAAACTTACCATTGAGCTGTGGATGTGGAGCAGGGGTGCCGGAGCCCGGAGGGCACATCTGCAGGACGCTGCCTGCGGGGAGTAGCTGCGGGCCTGCGGCAGCTAGCGGTGGGCGCCGCCATGTTCTTTGTGGCCGGCGCCCACTAACAGTACAGCCGGTCGGTGGAAGCTGAGACTTCAACAAAATGGCCGCGGCTAATTGGAGACCGCGGCCATTGTGTAGAGGTCTCAACCTCTATTGACCGGCTGTACAGTTAGTGGGCGCCAGCCACAAAGAACATGGCGGCGCCCACCGCTAGCTGCCGCAGCTTCTCCTCGCCAGGGCCGGGCGGCGGTCGATCGCCTAGCTGTCGTCCCGGCCCTGGCGGGCTGGATGAGATAACGTGGCGGGCCGGATCCGGCCCGGGGGCCGGACGTTCCCCACCACTGCTTTAGGGGGACCAAACAGAATGCTGGTGGTTTGAGGGGTTGAATAATAAATGACCCTCTGAATTCACTTTTAATGCTTTAAAAAAAAATAATAATTCTTTTTGGCTGCAGTGCATTTCCCACTTCCAGGCTGATCTACAGTCCAAATGTCACAAGGCCAAGTTAATTCCGCATGTGTCAACCAGCTAAATCTGCAGGGGTTGAAGGGGTGAATACTACTTGTAGGCACTGTATGTGTATATATATATATATATATATATATAAAGAGAATTTTGTTTACGTACCGTAAATTCTTTTTTCTTTAATCATCAATGGGAGACCCAGACAATGGGGTTTAGGGCACTGCCCTCCGGAGGTCACACTAGGTACTACAAGTTTGTAGACACCGCCTCCTCCGCTTATAAACCCTACCGCAGGGAACATCCTCAGTTTGGTCTACAAGCTGCGAGGAGGAAATAAACCACACCCGAAACATCGGGAAGAATGCCGTGTACAAACGGTTCAACAACCGGCAAACACTGTCTCAACAGAGAACAGAGCAAATGCAAAACATGCAAAGGAACAACTGGGTGGGTGCTGGGTCTCCCATTGATGATTAAAGAAAAAAGAATTTACGGTACGTAAACAAAATTCTCTTTTTTCTGGTCATCATAATGGGAGACCCAGACAATGGGGATGTCCTAAAGCAATACCCCAGGGCGGGAAGAGTTCCTCAACAAGACGGATAACACATGGTTCCCTTTTAAAGGTGGGCAACCGCCGCCTGGAGAACCCGCCTGCCCAAACTTGCATCTGCAGAGGCATGGGCATGCACCATATAGTGCTTAGAGAAAGTGTGCAGGCTGGACCAAGTGGCCGCCTGACACACCTGTAGAGCAGACGCTCTATGTCGCAAAGCCCAGGAGGCACCTACGGCTCTGGTAGAGTGAGCCTTCAATCCCACCGGGAGAGGCAAACCAGAAGCCCGGTAAGCCTCCTGGATGGAAGCCTTAATCCATCTGGCCAATGTCGACTTTGATGCCGCGGACCCCTTACAGCGACCTGTCGTAAGAACAAATAAGGAATCCGAACTCCTAAAGGAGGCGGTCCTAGACACATAAATGCGTACCGCTCTCACGAGATCCAGAGTATGGAGGTCGCGTTCAACCCGATGAACGGGAGCAGGGCAAAATGATGGGAGAACAATCTCCTGGTTCAGGTGGAAAGTTGAAACCACCTTCGGCAAGAATTCTGGCCGTGGACGCAACACCACCTTGTCTTGGTGAACCACCAGAAATGGTGGCTTGCACGATAGTGCAGCCAATTCTGAGACCCTCCTCAGAGATGTAATCGCCACCAGAAAGGCCACTTTCTGGGATAGACGAGATAGAGAAACCTCCCTCAGAGGCTCAAACGGCGGTTTCTGCAATGCCGCCAGGACCATGTTAAGGTCCCAAGGGTCCAGAGGTCTCCTGTAGGGCGGAACCATCCGTGACACCCCCTGCAGAAATTGACGGACCTTCGGGAGTAGCGCCAATCGCCTGTCAAATAGCACAGAAAGTGCTGATACTTGACCTTTCAAAGAGCCAAGGGATAATCCCAATTCCAAACCCGACTGTAGGAAAGCCAACAACGTCGGGATGGACAAGGGCCACGGGGACCGTCCACCAGAGGCACACCAAGTAAAAAAGATTTTCCACGTTCTGTGGTATATCTTCCTGGAAACGGGCTTCCTAGCCCGATTCATAGTGGCAACCACCGTAGAGGAGAAACCCCTGGATGTCAGCAGCCAGGCCTCAAGAGCCATGCAGTCAATCTGAGGGCCCTGGAATTGAGGTGGAAGAATGGGCCTTGCGCGAGTAAATCTGCGCGTTCTGGAAGAGCCCACCTGTGTCCGCCTGACAGTTGCCACAGGTCCGGATACCAGGACCTCCTGGGCCAATCTGGAGCCACTAGAATGGCTACCCTGCACTCCGACCTGATTTTCCACAGCACCCTGGGAATCAGAGCCAGAGGCGGGAACACATACGGAAGATGGAATCTGGACCAACTCAGGATCAGGGCGTCCGCTCCCAGAGACTGAGGATCCCATGATCTCGCCATGTATTGTGGCACCTGATGATTCAGCCGTGAGGCCATCAGATCCACGTCCGGAGTGCCCCATCTGCTGCAGATGTCCCGGAAGACGTCTGGATGAAGAGACCACTCTCCGGCGTCCATCCCCTGTCGGCTCAGATAGTCGGCCTCCCAGTTTTCGACCCCTGGGATGTGAACTGCGGATATCAGGCAGTTGTTGTCCTCCGTCCAGGACAGGATGCGGTAGACTTCGGCCAGAGCCTCTGCACTCCTGGTTCCTCCTTGATGATTTATATAAGCGACGGCCGTCGCATTGTCGGACTGAACCCGAATGGGTTGTCCTGAGAGGAATCTCTGAAACGCCAGGAGTGCCAGATAGATCGCCTTGATCTCCAGTACGTTGATCTGCAACGCCGACTCTGACCGAGTCCAGAGGCCTTGGGCCCTGTGGTGCAAGAACACCGCCCCCCAGCCCTTCAGACTGGCGTCGGTGGTCACCACTAACCATGACGGTTTGATGAAGGACCGGCCCCGTGACAAATGACGTGGCTGGAGCCACCACTGCAGGGAATCTCTGGTCGGTTGGGAAAGGGTCACCAGCCGATTCAGAGAGGTCGTCCTCTTGTCCCACCTGCGGAGAATCTCCAGCTGTAGAGGACGGAGGCGAAATTGTGCGAAAGGCACCGCCTCTATTGCTGCCACCATGCGCCCCACCAGCTTCATCAACACCCTTAGGGATGATTGTGGTGACAGGAGGACTGCTTGTACTCCTGATTGGATCGCCATCTGTTTGACTCGTGGCAGAGACACCAGGGCTGAGGCTGTGTTGAAGTCCATGCCCAGATATGTCAAAGACTGGGTCGGAACCAGCGTTGACTTCTGAATATTGAGGAGCCAACCGAACTGTTCCAGAGACCGCATGGTCACATCCAGGCTCTCTTGACAGAGGTGTTCTGATGGCGCCCTGACCAGCAGGTCATCTAAATAGGGAATGACGGCATGTCCCTGCACGTGCAGGAGAGCCATCATAGAGGCCATCACCTTTGTGAACACCCGCGGTGCCGAGGCCAACCCGAACGGCAGTGCCACAAATTGGAAGTGTTCTTCCCCCACTGCGAATCGCAACCAGCGCTGATGAGCCGGTGCAATGGGCACGTGAAGGTAAGCG
Organism: Allobates femoralis; assembly: GCA_033576535.1. NCBI lineage: Eukaryota > Metazoa > Chordata > Amphibia > Anura > Aromobatidae > Allobates > Allobates femoralis. The sequence continues at coordinate 119,137,166 of JARQOC010000012.1, read as the reverse complement.
TCTCTGATATCTATGGACGCTAGGAAGTCTCCCTGCGACACAGCCGCGATCACGGAGCGCAGTGATTCCATACGGAACTTCCGAACCAACACGTGACGGTTGAACAACTTCAGGTCCAGAACCGGGCGAAAAGAGCCGTCCTTCTTTGGGACGATAAAGAGGTTGGAGTAAAAACCCCTGAACCTCTCTCCGGAAGGCACCGGGACCACCACTCCGTCCCTGCGGAGACCCTCCAGCACCAGGTAAAAAGCCTGAGCCTTTTCTGGTGATGGGACCGACCGATGGAATCGGGATATCGGCTTTGACGTCAGCTCTATCCTGTAACCTCGCGAGACCACGTCTCGAACCCACTGATCTTGAACGTGAAGTAGCCACTTGTCCTGAAAGCGAGACAAGCGGCCCCCCACCTGTGGGGAGGCAGGAAGGCAGAGCGAGTCATGTAGAGGCGGGTTTGGGGGTGGCAGCTGCCGCCCCCGCCGGCTTCTTTGGACGACTCTTAGAGCGCCACTGGGAAGCGGGCTTTCCCCTCGGTCCGTGCGAGCGGACGGTGCTGATGACTGTGAGCTGGAACGAAAGGACCACTGCTTTGGGTTCCTTTTAACGGTATACCGTGGCTTAGGCTTATTCTGCGGTATCTTAGACTCAGCAGAATCCTTTATCAGCTTGTCCAGTTCGGTGCCAAAAAGTCTGTCACCAGAGAACGGAAGATTCTGCAAAATCTTCTTGGATTAAAGGGGACTTTCTGTTAGCAGCTATGAGGCCTTAGCGGATCTTATGGTCAAGGATCAGTTTCTCCATATGTGCCCCATGGATGTACGACAATTTGTGTGTGATCGAGAGCCGCCTACTGCGGATGAGGCTGCAAAGATTGCGGACCGCTACGTGGCCAATAGGATGCCGGAGGTGCGGAAGCCATCGGGATTCAGCTGGAAGGGAGGTAAGCCAGACGGGGACCCCCCTCCCTCTGCCAACCAATCACCAGCGCTGTCCAAACCCACCTCCTATGGGGCCCCGGGGACCAGACATTCCTCAGGCGATGCACGCCAATGCTTTACGTGCAAGAACGTGGGACATATTAGCGCAGTCTGCCCTGATAGGGAGAAACGCCCCATCACCACCACAAAGCCGTCCGGGTCCCCACCTTCTGTCCTATTTGTGGCCGGCTCTGATGTGAGGACTAATGAGGACTGTCAATCTGTCACTGTTGACGATAAAGTTACCATTGTTCTCAGAGACACCGGAGCACAAGTAACTCTGGTGCGACCAGAAATGGTGACCCCTGCAGATATCATACCAGGAAAGACTATGTCCATCACCGGGGATGGAGGGGTCAGCCCTGATGTACCCATGGCCCGTGAGTATCTGGACTGGGGAGCAGGGAAAGGACTGAGGGAAGTGGAAGTATCAGAGGCAATTCCCACCAATGTGCTGCTAGGCACAGACCTGTGGAGGATGGTGTCCCACTATATCCCTCCCTTGCAAATACATGCTACTGACAAGGTGGAAGCCAGTGACCCACCTGAGACCCTGTGCCAGGAAGGAGAATGTACCAATGCACAAAAAGGTACCCATGAACAGGACTGTACGTATGTGGCCGCTGTGACCCGGAGTCAGGCTGCGGCTCAGACTCAGCCCCAGAGACTAGAGGATGAGTCTCAGACAGAACTGCCAGAACAGGAAGGCCCTACTCAGGTCCATGAGCCCCCTCACATGGCAGATCCACCAAGGTCCAGGAGCCCCCTCACATAGCAGATCCACCAAGGTCCAGGAGCCCCCTCACATAGCAGATCCACCAAGGTCCAGGAGCCCCCTCACATGGCAGATCCACCACGGTCCTGACCACAGGCTCTGAAGACTCAGCTTCAGACCAGACACTGGTGTTCACACTAGGCCAGGGCCTGCAGACTGACAGCCAGAGCTTCCGGGAGTCCCTGCTGACAGATGTCAGTCTGGAGAAGCTCCGAGGTCTTGCCAACCAACCCCCTACTGCTTCTGACAAAGAGAGAATATACTGGGACCAGGGCAGACTGTATATAGAGGCTCTCCCCACTGATACCACACAACATTGGGACTGTGACAAGCGGCTGGTGATTCCTTATCTATTAAGGGAATGTAAGGAATAAAATAATATTCCTACAGTAGCTATTTTGTCAGATGCTACGATATATCACTCCTCGGAGGTAGTCCCAACCTTTTTGGCCTAAGGCATATTAAATTTCCAGTATGTTAATTAACCTGAGGAAATCACCAAATGGCCACACAATAGAGCTTCCTACAAAATGGAGTTAAGTGACAATGAAAGCTCCCAGAATAAGAGGGGCCGAGAGTATAACGCTTAAATATTTCATGAGCCGTCACTCCTATAAATATGTCAAGCATAAATAAAGGATCTAGAGATTTAGACAGTCATCGCACTTATTTTTACATAAGTGTGCAATGATAGTAAGTACCCTAAACTTGATATTGGCCATTGGGATACCAGCAGAGGGTTCATGTGAACCATCAACGCAAAGCTAAAATCATAACTGAAAAAATGTGAGCATTGTCTTCCGCCTATGACGCTCCCAAGCAAAGTTATGATCCATAATAATCTTTGAAAATCTCTTGTACCAATTCAGGGGGTGGGAACTATGAGACAGCCAAGGGGCAGGTGATGGGTGTGAGATGGGAAGGCCTCTTACAGTATAAAAATGACCCACCTCTTCTCCATATTGGTATTTTTCTGAGAAGGCACAATTTCATCAAGCCAGAGTGTACCCAGGAACTCGACCCCACGCTGCCCCTTGTGGCCACCTGCATTAAGGTAACTGATCCCATGTGTCTGTAATTCTGTGTGTATCCCATTTAGCTTTTATTTGCATAACTGACTGTAACATCTGCAGCTCATCGGGATCTGTCACAAGCGATCAACCACTGCAGTGTTCTGGTGCCCTATGGGGCAGTGTAAAAAACAAGAATTAATTAATAAATAAAGTTTTTAAAAATATGAGAAAAAAACAAACAAAATTCAATTCACCCCCCTTTTCCCCCATTCAAAATAAAGGTATTAAAAAAATATAAAAATAAACAAGGTTGGTATCGCCATGTTCAGAATCGCCTGATCTATCAAGATATAAAATCAATTAATGAAAGCCATAAACTGCTTAACAGAAAAAAAGGTCCAAACAAGAAAGGTGTTACCATCTTTGTGTGTCTCAGAGGTTGAGAGCTGAGAGAGGCCAAGAGTGGTGGTTAGAGATAGGAGCTGAGATGCAAATGAGGAGATGGGGCTGTTTATGGGAATGTTGAAGTCTCCCAGAATAAGGGTTGGTAATTCTGAGGACATGAAATGCGGCAGCCCCGCTGAGAAATGGTCAAGGAACTGGGTGGGTGACCCTTGGGGGCGTTATATACCACCGCTACTCTGAGGGGGAGGGGGTGAAGAGCCTAATGGTGTGAACCTCAATAGAAGAGATTGAGAGTGATGAGGCTGGGGGGGGATGACCTGGAAAATACATTGTGGGGACAGGAGGAGGCCAACTCCACCTCCATGTCTGTTCCCAGGTCTCGGGGAATGATAGAAATGTAAGCCACCATAAGAAATAGCGGCAGGGGAAGCAGTGTCTGAATCCTGGATCCAGGCTTCAGTGAGGGCCAGGAGGTTAAGAGAGTTAGTGAGAAAGTAGTTATGAATGAAGGGAAGTTTGTTGCATACAGATTGTGGATTCCAGAGAGCACAATTAAAACAGGGAGATGAAGGTGTGCAGGTGATGCTAATAAGGTTAGTGGGGTTTCTGTGTGAGGTGGGAGAGGGGTTGTAGTTGGCAGTGGGGGGGACCAGGATTTGAAGAGATGTCACCTGAAAGGAGCAGCAGTAAAAAGAGAAAGAGCAAATAGCTTTTTGAATTGTGACATTGTCTATGATGCAACGCCCTGGAATATGATGGACTTAGATTATTCAGTACGGTGCAGAGAGTGTGGGAGCTGTACATAGTAGAGGAAAGAAGAGAAGGGCTCATGTAGATGAGGGGTGATGGAGAGGGGATGGGGCGGTGAAAGTGAATGGAAAAGACAAATAGGAAGATAGACATTAAAATAATGGACATTGGTAAAAAAGAGAATGAAAGAGAGTGGGTTACCTGACTAACTGCCATTGAAGTAACTGCAAGCCACTTAGCATTCAATGAGATGCCATACGTGCAAACCCACCCCACGCATGTACCCCTCAAGACAGAACTACATTTATAGGGCACACTAAAGAATTAAGTGAGGGGGATTGCAGGAAGTTACATGGTTTCAGGTAAATTAGCAGCTGGACCTCACAGCAATGGATAAATAGATGATGAGAGGTCACAGATCAGTCATTGGGCTCCACACAATCACACCTTGCACAAGATCACATTTACAATGTGGGAAAAGTCATATACTGGTGAATAAAGAGTATAATGCACACAGATGACATAGGAGAGTTTACAATAAATGTAGAGGTAGATTTACCACAAGGCTATAATGAGTCAGGGTGTTATTGCAATGGAGGTCAGATTTACCATGCAATGTTGCAATGAGATTGGAAGCCCAGTATAGCAAATGCAGATGACAGCAGTGTTGGAATAATACCTGTATGAAGAAAAGAGAGGATGAATATTAGTCAACTGCCATGAAGAAACTGCAAGCCACTTAGCCAGCGCCGGACTGAGGTGTCTGGGGTCTACCAGGGTAACTCCAGGTGCCCACCCACCCGGGCGCACCCATACCTGTCAGCCATTATACCCATTATAGCGTCAGCTCCAGCACATACCTGTGCACTCACCATACCGGCGATGTACAATTACTGTCATTTGCATGTTGCATGTCATTTTGCAGGTTCAGAAGGTGATCACTTATGTATTGGTGGAATCCGCACCCTCAGAAGAATGTGGAGCTTTTCTCCCCATTATAAAATGCAGCGGCCGGTAATGAAGTGACCGCAGCTCCATTCATCATCATTGGGGCTTGCAATCATGGGGCAGTCATATTAGAGGAAGCAAAGAGGTTCTGGACATCTGCTGGAGACCTGGGTTGGATGCAGATTGAGAGTTCTGTTGACGGGGTCGGACACCAAGGACTCCGGACTATTCTCGAGGCAGAATCCTTGACCTCGGACCCGTAGAAGCGACACGCGTCGCGAAACGGCGCCGTAGTCCGGCGGCTCCTCGTGCCCCCTCCCTGCACCCTGTTTGTTTCCGTAATTTTGGATTAAAAAGACTGTCTCGATCATCCGGTGAGTGCCGCCTCTCTCTTTTTACTTGTTACTGCTGGTGCTTCGGCTGTTCACCCCCGGTGGGAAACCGCCATTTTTGGAAGGAAATCTGATCTTGACTTTTGGCCCTGCTAAGTGCCCTGATTGACTTGTCCTTTACTAAAAAGGAAATATAAACTGGACACAACACGTACCCCGCTTCTCCACTGGAGGGGTCTACCAAAATCCTGGACTAGATTACCGGCCTCTGACATTTCTCTGAATGCACTTCGCCTACATTTACCCTTTTTACAGATTCCTAAATGGGAAGTGGCGGGAATTCACACACCAGCAGACTTAATGACGGAAAGAGACTTGGTGTCATTTGACACATTGACGGAATGTGACCCATCCTTACGAACTTTGTTCCTACAATACCTCCAACTGAGACATTTCATGGCCACTGAGGCTGGAGACTGGTTGACGGGGAGACAATCCCCTTCTGCCTTCCTGGGCTTCCTTCTGTCCACCCCATCAGATCTGAAGGGTTTATCCCGGATATATAAGGCTCTCCTGGCCCTGGGGGACTTCCCCCCCCCCTTTTTTTACCTCCTCTCCCCTTCACCCCCCCCTTGACCCTTGATTTATACATGGACTCCTTATAGTTTATTACTGATGTCTTGTTTGATTTGTATGAAAACTTTGTTTAATAAACATTTATTGTGTAAAAAAATCATTGGGGCTTCCAGAAAAAGCCACATATTACCATCACATAGTGCCTAAATAATACCACATACAAGGGACAAATACCGCCACGTCATGACCAAACCACATAATACCACCACATAGTGATCACATACTACCATGTACAAGGTATAAATACTGCCACACCATGAGAAGACCACATATTACCATCACATAGTGACTGAATAATACCACGTACAAGGGACAAATACCGCCATGTCATGACATAATGCCACCACATAGTGACAAATAATACTAAAATAATGAAAATGTAAAAAAGCTCTGTATATAGTGTCAGTGTACAGGTAATACAGTGATCACCGGCGACATTATACACAGGAGCTCTGTATATAGTGTCAGTGTACAGGTAATACAGTGATCACCGGCGACATTATACACAGGAGCTCTGTATATAGTGTCAGTGTACAGGTAATACAGTGATCACCGGCGACATTATACACAGGAGCTCTGTATATAGTGTCAGTGTACAGGTAATACAGTGATCACCGGTGACATTACACACAGGAGCTCTGTATATAGTGTCCATGTACAGGTAATACAGTGATCACCAGTGACATTATACACAGGAGTTCTGTATATAGTGTCAGTGTACAGGTAATACAGTGATCACCAGTGACATTATACACAGGAGTTCTGTATATAGTGTCCGTGTACAGGTAATACAGTCCTACCCAGTGACATTATACACAGGAGCTCTGTATATAGTGTCCATGTACAGGTAATACAGTCATACCCAGTGACATTATACACAGGAGGTCTGTATATAGTGTCAGTGTACAGGTAATACAGTCATACCCAGTGACATTATACACAGGAGTTCTGTATATAGTGTCCATGTACAGGTAATACAGTCATACCCAGTGACATTATACACAGGAGCTCTGTATATAATGTCCATGTACAGGTAATACAGTCATACCCAGTGACATTATACACAGGAGTTCTGTATATAGTGTCCATGTACAGGTAATACAGTCATACCCAGTGACATTATACACAGGAGCTCTGTATATAATGTCCATGTACAGGTAATACAGTCATACCCAGTGACATTATACACAGGAGTTCTGTATATAGTGTCCATGTACAGGTAATACAGTCATACCCAGTGACATTATACACAGGAGCTCTGTATATAATGTCCATGTACAGGTAATACAGTCATACCCAGTGACATTATACACAGGAGGTCTGTATATAGTGTCAGTGTACAGGTAATACAGTGATCACCAGTGACATTATACACAGGAGTTCTGTATATAGTGTCAGTGTACAGGTAATACAGTCATCACCAGTGACATTATACACAGGAGCTCTGTATATAGTGTCAGTGTGTGTGTGTATAGGTAATACACATACTCACCAGTGATGTTTCTAGGTGAAGTCCTTCATCTTCAGTTATCCTCTTCATCTGTCGTAGACCGATATCATATCTTGTATGCAGGACTCATATCTGCAGAAAATAACGCAGTTATCTATACCTGATCATTTCCAGAGCACATTTCACACTTTTCCCAAGATTTCTACACTACATCAAATGACAAATAAAGCGACATAGAGCCGCACTACACGGTAACAGTGCTCCAGTGTCGTTCTGTGCCTGCTCATCCTTGTCAGCAGACATATTTATCTGATGGCAAAAATGTAGCAGAGCTGAAGACAGAAGACCCGTGGATTATGTCGGAGCGAGGACTTTTTATTATTAAAGATGGAGTCCCCAAATGTGTTTTGTGATTTATTGTTAATAAGAGAAAAACATTAATTTTTTTTTCTGTTTACAAGAAATTATTGAATGCCACTGAATGCCATGTGTAATTTGGAGTGATGCCATGAATTTCAGGTTGATAATACAAAGCTGGTAGTAACCCCATTATTACCCAGGATGCCACTCACCACCAGTGCCGCTGGAAGAGACAAAGCGCCCTGTTTTACCTGGCAGGCGATTAAGATATGGCGGGAGCCCACGCATTTTTTTTTTTTATAATTTAAATAAGTTTAAAACAAATATTAGGCTTCTCTGTCTTTTGATCGCCATCCAAGGTAAAGCCCGACAGCTGGGGGTGGCAGCCTGTAGCTGTCCGCTTTATCTGCGATGAGAATCAAAAATTCTGCAAAGCACTAAGTCATGTTTTTAAAAATGATTTCTTTTCACACTTCTATATGTGACAGACCCAACAGCCAATCACAGGTGCTGTCAAAGATGGGCGTCTGTGATTGGCTGTACGCGTAATCTACAATCTGCCCATAGATTCTAGTGTGGTACTGTGTATGGGCTGCTTTCAGGTTACTCAAGCAGCCAATCACAGACGCCCATTCTCTGTGTCAGCGTCTGTGATTAGCTGTTGGGTCTGTCACATATATAGAAGTGTGAAAATAAATAATACAAAAAAAAATGACATAGCGCTCCGCAGAATTTTTGATTCTCAGCGCAGATAAAGGAGACATCTACGGGCTGCCACCTCCAGCTGCCTGGCGATCAAAAGTCAGGAAAGCCCAATGCTTTTTTTTTTAATTATTAAAAAAAAAAAAAGCATGGGCTCCCGCCATATTTTGATCGCCAGAAGGGTAAGACCAGGCAGCTGGGAGCTGGGATTCTCAGCATGGTATGGCTCAAGCATTCTGGGCCTCCCCACGCTGAAAACAGCAGCCTGCAGCCACCCCTGGAATTGGCCCACTCATCATAGCGCCATTTCCAGGCGCTTTATCTGGCTCTTCCAGTGGCCCTGCTGGGGGGTGGCACGCTGGGTAATAATGGGGTTAGTACCAACTTTGTATTATCAGCTGAAACTCATGGTGTCACGCCAAATTAGACATGGCCACCATGAATTTCTAGTAAACAGAAAAAAAAAACACAACACAGACAAACATTTTTTTAATAAAAATAAAACATAAAACACATTTAGGGACTCCATCATTAATAAAAAAAATCCTTGTTCCGATACAATCCACGGGTCTTCTGTCTTCAGCTCTGCTACATTTTTGCCATCAACTATGTCTGCTGACAGAGATGAGCAGGCACAGAATAACACTAGAACACACTTGTGAGAGATGCGCTCAGCTGGTCTCCAGCTGCCGACCGTGTTTTCCTGTGCATTGCAAATAACATATACTTTCAAACACATGCCTATTTTTGCAAGCGTTAGTATGCGTTTTTGCAATGCAAGTCTACGGTACATTGCATTTGTGCCGATTTACAACTAATCCATTGTAACGCACAGCATAAATGCAATGTTAACCCAGCCTAACAGCAGGGAGGGGAGAAGGAGCCCTGGAGACCGCCTGGTCAGTCTACTGGTGGTACTATCACACTCATTGACCAGTATCTACTGCCAGCCTCTGTGGTACTATCATGATAGTTTTACCACCAGTGGCTGGCAAGACATGCTGAGTGGGCATGATAGTACCACAGACACTGGCAGGACATACTGGGCATGATTCGTGCCCAGCATGTCCTGCCAGCCTCTGTGGTACTATCATGTTAGTACTACCACTAGTGGCTGGCAGGACATGCTGGGTATGAGCATGAAAGTAACACAGAGGCTGGCAGGACATACTGGGAATGAATCATGTCTAGTATGTCCTGCCAGCCTCCGTGGTATCATCATACCCATTGCCCAGCATGTCCTGCCAGCCTCCGTGGTATCATCATACTCATTGCCCAGGATGTCCTGCCAGCCTCCGTGGTATCATCATACTCATTGCCCAGCATGTCCTGCCAGCCTCCGTGGTATCATCATACCCATTGCCCAGCATGTCCTGCCAGCCTCCGTGGTATCATCATACCCATTGCCCAGCATGTCCTGCCAGCCTCTGGTGGTAGTACATGCTAAGCGTGATAGTACCACAGAGGCTGGCAGTACATGCTGGGGAATGGGCATGATAATCATGCCCATTGCCCAGCAGTATGTCTTGCCAGCCTTAGTCAAGGGTCCCAGTCAAGTCCCCCCACTGCGGCTCTCCTGGCTTCATACTCACGTTCTTAGCCACTGCCTGGGGCTACGGTCCATCCTCTATCCACAGCGCTGGCACCCGATGTGCACATAGGAAGCAGTCCCAGAGCGATGACGTCATTGGCCTGAGACTGACCTCCTGCGCACGCGCCTGCAGTGTCGCTGCGCAGAGGGGGCAGAGCGGCACTACGGCAGCAGGCAGAGCAGGGAAATCTGTTGGGGCCCGGTTCTGCTTCATCCTGTCCTTGTCACTTCACTGACGGATGGCAAGATATTAGTACTATTGTTAGGCAGGGACCGTCTGAATAGGGTCACCTTGTCGCTGGTGGGGCAGCTTATACATTCATATGATCATATCTATGCCACCAAGTACCCTCAATTATTTTTCTGCACTTTAGCATTTTTACTTTTATCATTTTAGGGTATTTAGTCATTTTTTTGTCTTTTTATTGTTTTTTCAGAAAAAATACAAGTGCAGCATGTTGTGTCCAGCACTTACCATCCCCAAACAAATGGACTCTGCAAACGATTCAACGGGACATTAAAACAAATGCTGAAAATGCTGGTGGAGACTGAAGGAAGGGACTGGGAGCGTTACCTTCCCCATCCGTTGTTTGCGTACAGAGAGGTACCCCAGGCCTCCACAGGATTCTGGTATGACGGTAATGCCAGACTGAAGGCCTATGAGGAGGGCCAAAAGGTTTGGGTGTTAGTCCCCATGTTACAGAACAAACTACCGGCCGTATGGGAGGGACCATACACCGTGCACAAGCGGCTAAATGATGTTACCTATGTGGTGACTCTAGATGAACGTGCAAAGTATCACAAAGTATTTCATGTCAATATGCTGAAGGCTCATCATGACAGGGAGACCTGTGTCTTACCTGTCTGTAGCAGCCTGATGAGGGGGAGGCTGATGTGTTACTAGATGTGGGGGCTGGGGCTCAGTATATGGAGACCCTGGAGTCTGCAGAGGTAACCCTGAGCTATCCCACAGTCAGAGGTGTGAGCTGATAAGGCTATCCCACAGTTAGAGGTGTGAGCTGATGGGGCTATCCCACAGTCAGAGGTGTGAGCTGATGGGGCTATCCCACAGTCAGAGGTGTGAGCTGATGGGGCTATCCCACAGTCAGAGGTGTGAGCTGATGGGGCTATCCCACAGTCAGAGGTGTGAGCTGATGGGGCTATCCCACAGTCAGAGGTGTGAGCTGATGGGGCTATCCCACAGTCAGAGGTGTGAGCTGATGGGGCTATCCCACAGTCAGAGGTGTGAGCTGATGGGGCTATCCCACAGTCAGAGGTGTGAGCCGATGGGGCTATCCCACAGTCAGAGGTGTGAGCCGATGGGGCTATCCCACAGTCAGGTGTGAGCCGATGGGGCTATCCCACAGTCAGAGGTGTGAGCTGATGGGGCTATCCCACAGTCAGAGGTCTGAGCTGATGGGGCTATCCCACAGTCAGAGGTGTGAGCTGATGGGGCTATCCCACAGTCAGAGGTGTGAGCTGATGGGGCTATCCCACAGTCAGAGGTGTGAGCTGATGGGGCTATCCCACAGTCAGAGGTGTGAGCTGATGGGGCTATCCCACAGTCAGAGGTGTGAGCTGATGGGGCTATCCCACAGTCAGAGGTGTGAGCTGATGGGGCTATCCCACAGTCAGGTGTGAGCCGATGGGGCTATCCCACAGTCAGAGGTGTGAGCTGATGGGGCTATCCCACAGTCAGAGGTGTGAGCTGATGGGGCTATCCCACAGTCAGAGGTGTGAGCTGATGGGGCTATCCCACAGTCAGAGGTGTGAGCTGATGGGGCTATCCCACAGTCAGAGGTGTGAGCTGATGGGGCTATCCCACAGTCAGAGGTGTGAGCTGATGGGGCTATCCCACAGTCAGAGGTGTGAGCTGATGGGGCTATCCCACAGTCAGAGGTGTGAGCTGATGGGGCTGTCCCACAGTCAGAGGTCTGAGCTGATGGGGCTGTCCCACAGTCAGAGGTCTGAGCTGATGGGGCTATCCCACAGTCAGAGGTGTGAGCTGATGGGGCTATCCCACAGTCAGAGGTGTGAGCTGATGGGGCTATCCCATAGTCAGAGGTGTGAGCTGATGGGGCTATCCCACAGTCAGAGGTGTGAGCTGATGGGGCTATCCCACAGTCAGAGGTGTGAGCTGATGGGGCTATCCCACAGTCAGAGGTGTGAGCTGATGGGGCTATCCCACAATCAGAGGTGTGAGCTGATGGGGCTATCCCACAGTCAGAGGTCTGAGCTGATGGGGCTATCCCACAGTCAGAGGTGTGAGCTGATGGGGCTATCCCACAGTCAGAGGTCTGAGCTGATGGGGCTATCCCACAGTCAGAGGTGTGAGCTGATGGGGCTATCCCACAATCAGAGGTCTGAGCTGATGGGGCTATCCCACAGTCAGAGGTGTGAGCTGATGGGGCTATCCCACAGTCAGAGGTGTGAGCTGATGGGGCTGTCCCACAGTCAGAGGTGTGAGCTGATGGGGCTATCCCACAATCAGAGGTCTGAGCTGATGGGGCTATCCCACAGTCAGAGGTCTGAGCTGATGGGGCTATCCCACAGTCAGAGGTGTGAGCTGATGGGGCTATCCCACAATCAGAGGTCTGAGCTGATGGGGCTATCCCACAGTCAGAGGTGTGAGCTGATGGGGCTATCCCACAGTCAGAGGTGTGAGCTGATGGGGCTATCCCACAGTCAGAGGTGTGAGCTGATGGGGCTATCCCACAGTCAGAGGTGTGAGCTGATGGGGCTATCCCACAGTCAGAGGTCTGAGTGGATGGAGGTGCTCTGCGAGGTCACAGGAGTCTTTACAGAGAAGCCTGGGAGGACTCACTTAGCCACTCACCATGTGGACACTGGTACCAATCCCCCTGTAAGACAGTCTGCATACCGGGTGTCGGCAGAGGTGAAGGCACACATGATGGAGCAGGTAGACGAGATGCTGACCCTCGGGGTAATACAAAAATCCCAGAGTGCCTGGGCTTCACCTGTGGCTCTTGTCCCAAAAGAGGACCGCACTACCAGGTTCTGTGTAGACTATAGGAAGTTAAATCTTACTACCTCTACTGTCTACCCCATGCCGAGGATAGATGAGCTGTTGGAGCAGCTAGCTAATGCATCGTACCTCACCATTATGGACTTGAGTAGGGGATATTGGCAGATACACATGACCAAAGAAGCTCAGGAGAGGTCGGCCTTTATAACGCCATTTGGGCTGTTTGAGTTACTGGTGATGCCATTCGGTATGAAGAATGCCCCTGTCACCTTCCAGGGGCTGGGAAATCAATTATTGGAAGGATTTGCCGTTGCTTATCTAGATGATATCGCCATTTTTAGTCATTCTTGGCAGGAACATCTTGCACATCTCTCTCAGGTGTTGCAGAGGCATCACACTGCAGGTCTGACTCTGAAGCCTGGGAGGTGTCAGGTAGCCATGAGGGAAGTACAATACCTCGGACACCGGGTGGGGGGAGGTCTGCTAAAACCTGAACCAGGGAAGCTAGAAGCCATTACAGCCTGTCCCACCCCACGAACCATGATATTACAGCAATATGATTTCAGAATTCAACACAAGAAAGGAATTGATCTCGGCAACGCTGATGGCTTATCACGGCAAGGTGGGCCAGAACCAGATATGTGGTAGGGAGCCGACCTGTGAGTCAGCCCCCATGCACGTTCATAAAGAGGGAGGTGTAGTGAAATATGTATCTCAGGGAGTTAATGGTTCAATTCTGTGTCACTAGACAAAGGTCACAACCCATGTTATCAAAGCACAAAGCTGGCTTTCCCATCACATTGTCTTTAGTCTCCCCATGGGGCCCATTCTGCCAATACAGCAATAAAACCATTTCACACCTCTAGTAAGCTTCAAACAGACTCCACCAAAGGACCCTGACCCTAGTACAGCCTGACAGTTTGTATTTACTGTGGGAAAGAGAATGTGGTAAGACAAAAGAGCATTTTAAAACTAATGTATTCATGGCTAAATTAGTGAGGGTCCAATCATAGTCCCAGAATCAGAAAATTAAAATGGAAGCCCGGTCTAGAAATCTGACCTCACACCAAACCCTATAAGAACTTAGGTCAGCTAAGAGTTGTTTGTTCACACGCTTAGGGCAGCCGAGCTGAGTGTGATCCATAATCCATCCACCCTCAAGAAAAGCAGAATAACATTGGACTGCAAAGTTTAGATATTTCTGTTTCTCTTTTATTTTATAACTGTTCTTGCATATGTACATGTCACTTTTTATTTCTATTTTTATATCTTTTATTGTAAGCACTGTACCTTTCCTATTAAAGATTAAACTTTAATAAGTTTGAACCTTGTATGGTCTAAAGAACTCATAACCCTAGAGAGGTTGAGATCCTGATAAGTCTTAGTTTAGGGGAACTGATCGCCCCCCTAAATCCGGTGGGTGGTGGCAGCGTGTGTGAAGCGGGGTGCACGGTTTGAGTTGGGGTGTGATTGATGCTCCCTTTCAGCATAAGACAGAGTTCGAGAGTTGGATTGAGTGACATAATTGACCCTTGCAGCCGCAAGTCACATGATGAGAAGTGGGTACGTGACAGCCCCAAATTCGTGTACACTGATGAACTCAGAAAACCCCGACTGTCACTGGGATTGGGGGTGAACGCCGATCTTTGACTATGGCCCGGGTTTACTGGACTGGGATGCCAGAGGAGGGTGGAGGGAGGTTGGGGTGACCAAGAACCTCCCTGCAAATGTTTTATTGGGCATTGATCTGGAGCTGTTGGTTGCTCGATATGGCCCCAATAACCCTCCCCAATCTGATATATCATGCCAATGTTGATGATGTATGAATATCAGTGTTCTGCTTGTTAATAAAGTGGATCATGGTGTTTGGGAACTCAGTCATATCACACCGCAGGTTGATATTGCTGAGGATCCCCGAAAGGTAGAAGCAGTCAGCACTAATGGTACCTTTACACGCCGCGACGGCAGGCTGGATACATCCCGCTACTTCACGTGCACGAGCACGCTCAAACGGCTACAAACGGTGAACGCATCTCCTTTACACGCCACGACAAGGTGCGCTACGCCACGCTACATCTGTAGCTAGCTACATCGCCGGGTGTCTCAAGTAGCCAGCTGTAGCTCATGTACACACCGCTACAACCAGCTACTATGGGAGGACCTGGTGCAGCAGGGACAGCACATAGGCGTGCCACAATCTTGGATTACGAGCCGTCCGTACGATGATAGGACATCGCAATATCATCATGATTGGGCAGCCATCGCAGGAGGCTGATTAATACATGACGCTCGAGCGATTGTGTAGTGTGACTGGTCAGCTCCTTAAATATGCCGCCCTATGCAGCGACTACCAATCGTCATGCAGCAGCTTCCACCAATGATCGGTGATGGGGCGGGGTATCCCGGAGCCTGGGTCACGCCTTAGCTACATTGCAGCTACAGCGCAGGGTGTCCAGAGTTCCCTTCCGTTGCTTCTTTACACGCCGATACAGATCGCTACCATCGGCGATATAGCCATCTGTTTTCGAGCAGAGCCCATAAACAGATGTATCTGTTGCCGGCTGTAGCGTCGCGTCTTCAGACGCCGCTACGACGGGCTACATTGACGCTACAAGCTACATTTGTAGCCTGTAGCGGGCTGTATCCAGCCTGCCGTCGCGGCGTGTAAAGGTACCATAAGGGATATGGTGGCAGGCATGAGGACTACGAGGAATATGGTCACATGCAGCTTGTCAGCGTCACAACTGACTGACATGGCCGGTGGTAGCTGCTCCATTAGTGCTGATCCTAAGGCATCACATCAGATTTCATACATACACCACATTAATATTAGGGTTATAAAACTAATATTTTCAGAAGCCATACGACAAGTCACACACAAAACACAGTCTTATTTCGCTGTGTAATGACTGGATTCGTAGCAAATGAATTTCTACCCATTAGAGAATCACAGCTATGTCGTATTTACAGTTTATCAAAAGATAAATTCACAACCAACAAAATGACGTGAATATCTTACATGTGCCTTGCTCAGATGTTGGGATATGGCAAGAAGCGGCAATTTAATAATCTTCTGTGGTTGTGGCAGCGTATTTTTAATGTATGTGTTATTGTGGGCTTTTTAATGACGGTATTAAAGTATATATATATTTCCAGCTGAAGCCGGTGATATATATATATATACATTCCGTCATGGCAAGCGCCTAAATATTCAGCATAAACTCAGAGTAGCTGTGCTCATTTCCTTACCCTCGGTCAATTCTCTGATTGACCTGATGGATAAGGGGGCGTCAGAGGGCTGCTCGTCCTGACAGGTAGCTCTTATACTCCTTGTTCCTCCACCCCTCCCCTCCAGCCTGGATGTGGCACCTTGGCAGTGCCACAGTGCTTAATGATTAATCAGTATTAATGATGGCGTCGCTCCCCCCATTACACAGTTCACAGACACAGACGTCATGTGCTGAGGAGGCTTTATTACAAAATTGTGCAGGCACAGTGTCGGCACAGTCTCTACAGTGCGGGCCCAGTGTCAGTGCAGTCTCCACGGTGTGGGCACGGTGTTGGTGCAGTCTCCACGGTGTGGGCACGGTGTTGGTGCAGTCTCCATGGTGTGGGCACGGTGTTGGTGCAGTCTCCATGGTGTGGGCACGGTGTTGGTGCAGTATCTCACGGTGTGGGCACGGTGCTGGTGCAGTATCTCAGGGTGTGGGCACGGTGTTGGTGCAGTCTCCATGGTGTGGGCACGGTGTTGGTGCAGTATCTCACGGTGTGGGCACGGTGCTGGTGCAGTATCTCAAGGTGTGGGCACGGTGTTGGTGCAGTCTCCATGGTGTGCGCACAGTGTTGATGCAGTATCTCACAGTGTGGGCACGGTGCTGGTGCAGTATGTCAAGGTGTGGGCACGGTGTTGGTGCAGTATCTCACGGTGTGGGCACGGTGTTGGTGCAGTATCTCACGGTGTGGGCACGGTGTTGGTGCAGTATTTTATGGTGTGGGCACGGT
>JARQOC010000012.1:119082385-119120142 GCA_033576535.1 Allobates femoralis | reverse complement strand
AGCACCACAGACACACAGCGCAGCACCACAGACACAGAGCAGCACCACAGACAGCAGCGCAGCACCACAGACACGCAGCGCAGCACCACAGACACACAGCGCAGCACCACAGACACCACGCAGCACCACAGACACGAGCGCAGCACCACAGACCACGCAGCGCAGCACCACAGACACCAGCGACAGCACCACAGACACACAGCGCAGCACCACAGACACAGAGCAGCACCAAGACACACAGCGCAGCACACAGACACACACAACACGCACAGAACACAGCCAGCACCAGACACACAGCACAGAATACACAGCGCAGCAACAGACACACACAACCATAGATACACAGCACAGCACCAGGACACACAGCAGCACCAGACACACAAGCCAGCACCAAAAAGCATGACACACAGGCACAAACCCCAAACTAGAACAAAACAGACGCAGCACACATCAATTCCAGCAAGCAGTGCCGCACAGTTATACTACAACTCCTATGCCTGGGGTAGGGTGTTATGGTGACTCCGGTTGGTAGGGTGGGCCGGTGTACTGACCGCTTGGTGGTGTCCTGCATGAACTGCTCCATCTCCGGGAAGGCTGACACGATACGGATGTACAGAGCCTGCAGCTTCTCCCTCTGCTCCGGATAGCGCCTGCAGATGAAGCAGAGCTGGGTGAGCTTCTGGAGAGTCTCCGAGCTTCCTCCCGCCAGACCCCTCTCTACCTCTGCACAGCAGCGTGGTACAGGTGGAGCAGCGCAGTGCAGTCTTTCCCACCATTGAATGCCACGCACATAGTCTGCAGACTGTACCGATCCAAAGCGTCCTCCACCGTCTGCAGCGCGGCCTGAACCTTCCCTCCAAGAGGTGACCCTGTCCACAGAAAGGGTTAACACCGCCGGGACCTCCAGACCTGCCGCCCCCACAGAGCAAGAACCCCCCATCCTCCCAAACTGAACATGAGGTGTCCTCTGGTGCAGCAAACATCGGGGGTCCCAACTAGTTCTTAAAGGGCCAGTACTCATCCTTGACTAGGCTCACAGCTGAGTTTTGTCACACTGTTTCCCGTCTTGATAGTTTGTTAAGTTACAATGTATTAGTCTCTCCATTCTATGATAAGGATGGGTCGCCGGCCCTTTAATACATGGGATGAGGGGATATATAATTAAGCAGGACAGTCCCACAAGGTGCAGATCACCTACCTGACTGCGCCAGCTGGTACACCTCCGCCGCCGCCTTAGACACGGGGTCTCTGACAAACGGTACCACCACCCCGGGGGGAGGCGCTGTATCAGGAAGTTGTAGGCCTCCTCCAGACGGGGCTCTGAATCTGAGTCAAGGGTCAGCTGCACCCGGTAGTAGTTGTTGCCCCAGTCGGGGTAGGAGCCGAGGCTGACGTGTCTGCGGTAACAGGTGTTAGCTTCCTCCAGGACGGGGGTGATGGACAATTCGTCGGCGTTAACAAAGATCTCGCGGCAGTAGAAGTGCGTCTGATCGTTCCGGAAGAGGTGGTCCAGGCCCTCCAGGGCGCGCTCCATCAGGGAGGGGATGCCAGGGAAGACGTACACGTTGCGCACGCTGATCAGTGGGTACTTGAAGCAGTCGCCGGTGCGCTTGTCCGTGCCGTAGTTCAGTTTGGAGGAGACGGGGATCCGAGCCAACTTCATCTCAGGGCACCAGGCCTCCGACTTTCCAAAGAACTTCTGCACCAGAGACACCAGCTCCGGGTGCGGGAAGACGCCCTCCCCGAAAGCCTTAGCTACGGCCTCGAAGGTGACGTCATCGTGTGTAGGGCCGATCCCCCCGGAGGTCAGGACGTAGGTGTAGCGGGAGGAAAATGCTGCAATCTCCCCCGCTATAACGTCCACGTCATCCGGAATCACCGAGATCCTGCTCACCCGGACTCCGATGGAGCGAAGCTTCTTACACATGAAGTACGAGTTAGTGTCCTGAGTGTGGCCCTAAATCGGAGAAGCCCAGGAAAGCAGAGTCAGTAGAAAGATATACTCTACCACCCGATGCTCACCAGACTCCCAGGCATCCCGAAAATGGTGGGGTCCACTTGTAGAATGATAAAGAAAGAGGAATCCGGTGCCACATGCGATTATTACTTAATTTTCTTTAAAAAAATCACAAAGCCTCAGGAGAACCTGACAGTCACCCATGGAGCAGAGGGAGCTAGGTGAGGGTCACCCATAGAGCAGAGGGAGCTAGGTGAGGGTCACCCATAGAGCAGAGGGAGCTAGGTGAGGGTCACCCATGGAGCAGAGGGAGCTAGGTGAGGGTCACCCATAGAGAAGAGGGAGCTAGGTGAGGGTCACCCATAGAGCAGAGGGAGCTAGGTGAGGGTCACCCATAGAGCAGAGGGAGCTAGGTGAGGGTCACCCATGGAGCAGAGGGAGCTAGGTGAGGGTCACCCATAGAGAAGAGGGAGCTAGGTGAGGGTCACCCATAGAGCAGAGGGAGCTAGGTGAAGGTAACCCGTAGAGCACAGGGAGCTAGGTGAGGGTCACCCATAGAGCAGAGGGAGCTAGGTGAGGGTCACCCATAGAGCAGAGGGAGCTAGGTGAGGGTCACCCATGGAGCAGAGGGAGCTAGGTGAGGGTCACCCATAGAGAAGAGGGAGCTAGGTGAGGGTCACCCATAGAGCAGAGGGAGCTAGGTGAGGGTCACCCATGGAGCAGAGGGAGCTAGGTGAGGGTCACCCATAGAGAAGAGGGAGCTAGGTGAGGGTCACCCATAGAGCAGAGGGAGCTAGGTGAGGGTCACCCATAGAGCAGAGGGAGCTAGGTGAGGGTCACCCATAGAGCAGAGGGAGCTAGGTGAGGGTCACCCATAGAGCAGAGGGAGCTAGGTGAGGGTCACCCATGGAGCAGAGGGAGCTAGGTGAGGGTCACCCATGAAGCAGAGGGAGCTAGGTGAGGGTCACCCATAGAGCAGAGGGAGCTAGGTGAGGGTCACCCATAGAGCAGAGGGAGCTAGGTGAGGGTCACCCATAGAGCAGAGGGAGGTAGGTGAGGGTCACCCATAGAGCAGAGGGAGCTAGGTGAGGGTCACCCATAGAGCAGAGGGAGCTAGGTGAGGGTCACCCATAGAGCAGAGGGAGGTAGGTGAGGGTCACCCATAGAGCAGAGGGAGCTAGGTGAGGGTCACCCATAGAGCAGAGGGAGCTAGGTGAGGGTCACCCATAGAGCAGAGGGAGCTAGATGAGGGTCACCCATAGAGCAGAGGGAGCTAGGTGAGGGTCACCCATGAAGCAGAGGGAGCTAGGTGACGGTCACCCATAGAGCAGAGGAGCTAGGTGAGGGTCACCCATAGAGCAGAGGGAGCTAGGTGAGGGTCACCCATAGAGCAGAGGGAGCTAGTGAGGGTCACCCATAGAGCAGAGGGAGCTAGGTGAGGGTCACCATAGAGCAGAGGAGCTAGGTGAGGGTCACCCATAGAGCAGAGGGAGCTAGGTGAGGGTCACCCATGAAGCAGGGAGCTAGTGAGGGTCACCCATGAAGCAGAGGGAGCTAGTGAGGGTCACCCATAGAGCAAGGGAGCTAGGTGAGGGTCACCCATGAGCAGAGGGAGCTAGGTGAGGGTCACCCATAGAGCAGAGGGAGCTAGATGAGGGTCACCCATAGAGCAAGGGAGCTAGGTGAGGTCACCCATAGAGCAGAGGGAGCTAGGTGAGGGTCACCATAGAGCAGAGGGAGCTAGGTGAGGGTCACCCATGAGCAGAGGGAGCTAGGTGAGAGTCACCCAAAGAGAGGGAGCTAGGTGAGGGTCACCCATAGAGCAGAGGGAGCTAGTGAGGGTCACCCATAGAGCAGAGGAGCTAGGTGGGGTCACCCATGAGCAGAGGGAGCTAGTGAGGGTCACCCATAGAGCAGAGGGAGCTAGGTGAGGGTCACCCATAGAGCAGAGGGAGCTAGGTGAGGGTCACCCATAGAGCAGAGGGAGCTAGGTGAGGGTCACCCATAGAGCAGAGGGAGCTAGGTGAGGGTCACCCATAGAGCAGAGGGAGCTAGGTGAGGGTCACCCATAGAGCAGAGGGAGCTAGGTGAGGGTCACCCATAAGCAGAGGGAGTAGTGAGGGTCACCCATAGAGCAGAGGGAGCTAGGTGAGGGTCACCCATAGAGCAGAGGGAGCTAGGTGAGGGTCACCCATAGAGCAGAGGGAGCTAGTGAGGGTCACCCATAGAGCAGAGGGAGCTAGGTGAGGGTCACCCT
Organism: Allobates femoralis; assembly: GCA_033576535.1. Classification (NCBI taxonomy): domain Eukaryota; kingdom Metazoa; phylum Chordata; class Amphibia; order Anura; family Aromobatidae; genus Allobates; species Allobates femoralis. The sequence continues at coordinate 119,115,928 of JARQOC010000012.1, read as the reverse complement.
AAGCAGAGGAGCTAGGTGAGGGTCACCCATAGAGCAGAGGGAGCTAGGTGAGGGTCACCCGTAGAGCAAGGGAGCTAGATGAGGTCACCCATAGAGCAGAGGGAGCTAGGTGAGGTCACCCTAGAGCAGAGGGAGCTAGGTGAGGTCACCCATAGAGCAGAGGGAGCTAGGTGAGGTCACCCATAGAGCAGAGGAGCTAGGTGAGGGTCACCCATAGAGCAGAGGGAGCTAGGTGAGGGTCACCCATAGAGCAGAGGGAGCTAGGTGAGGGTCACCCATAGAGCAGAGGAGCTAGGTGAGGGTCACCCATAGAGCAGAGGGAGCTAGGTGAGGGTCACCCATGAAGCAGAGGGAGCTAGGTGAGGGTCACCCATGAAGCAGAGGGAGCTAGTGAGGGTCACCCTAGAGCACAGGGAGTAGATGAGGTACCCATGGAGCAGAGGGAGCTAGGTGAGGGTCACCCATGAAGCAGAGGGAGCTAGGTGAGGGTCACCCATAGAGCAGAGGGAGCTAGGTGAGGGTCACCCGTAGAGCACAGGGAGCTAGGTGAGGGTCACCCATAAGCAGAGGGAGCTAGGTGAGGGTCACCCATAGAGCAGAGGGAGCTAGGTAGGGTCACCCATAGAGCAGAGGGAGCTAGGTGAGGTCACCCATAGAGCAGAGGGAGCTGGTGAGGGTCACCATAGAGCAGAGGGAGCTAGGTGAGGGTCACCCATAGAGCAGAGGGAGCTAGGTGAGGGTCACCCATGAAGCAGAGGGAGCTAGATGAGGGTCACCCATAGAGCAGAGGGAGCTAGGTGAGGGTCACCCGTAGAGCAGAGGGAGCTAGGTGAGGGTACCCATAGAGCAGAGGGAGCTAGGTGAGGGTACCCATAGAGCAGAGGGAGCTAGGTGAGGGTCACCCATAGAGCAAGGAGCTAGGGAGTGTCCCATAGCAGGAGCTAGGAGGTCACCCATAGAGCAGAGGGAGCTAGTGAGGGTCACCCATGAGAGCAGAGGAGCTAGTGAGGGTCACCCATAGAGCAGAGGGAGCTAGGTGAGGGTCACCCATAAGCAGAGGGAGCTAGTGGGTCACCCATAGAGCAGAGGGAGCTAGTGAGGTCACCCTAGAGCAGAGGGAGCTAGGTGAGGGTCACCCATAGAGCAGAGGGAGCTAGGTGAGGTCACCTTAGAGCAGAGGGAGCTAGGTGAGGGTCACCCATAGAGAGAGGGAGCTAGGTGAGGGTCACCCATAGAGCAGAGGGAGCTAGGTGAGGGTCACCCATAGAGCAGAGGGAGCTAGGTGAGGGTCACCCATAAGCAGAGGAGCTAGGTGAGGGTCACCTAGAGCAGAGGGAGCTAGGTGAGGGTCACCCATAGAGCAGAGGGAGCTAGGTGAGGGTCACCCATGAGCAGAGGGAGCTAGGTGAGGGTCACCCATAGAGCAGAGGGAGCTAGGTGAGGGTCACCCATGAAGCAGAGGGAGCTAGGTGAGGGTCACCCATAGAGCAGAGGGAGCTAGGTGAGGGTCACCCATGAGCAGAGGGAGCTAGGTGAGGGTCACCCATAGAGCAGAGGGAGCTGGTGAGGGTCACCATAGAGCAGAGGGAGCTAGGTGAGGGTCACCCATAGAGCAGAGGGAGCTAGGTGAGGGTCACCCATGGAGCAGAGGGAGCTAGGTGAGGTCACCCATAGAGCAGAGGGAGCTAGGTGAGGAGGTCACCCATAAGGCAGAGGGAGCTAGGTGAGGGTCACCCATAGGGGGGGGGGGGGGGGGGGGGGGGGGGGGGGGGGGGGGGGGGGGGGGGGGGGGGGGGGGGGGGGGGGGGGGGGGGGGGGGGGGGGGGGGGGGGGGGGGGGGGGGGGGGGGGGGGGGGGGGGGGGGGGGGGGGGGGGGGGGGGGGGGGGGGGGGGGGGGGGGGGGGGGGGGGGAGGGTCACCCATGAGAGCAGAGGGAGCTAGGTGAGGGTCACCCATGAGCAGAGGGAGCTAGGTGAGGGTCACCCATAGAGCAGAGGGAGCTAGGTGAGGGTCACCCATAGAGCAGGGAGCTAGGTGAGGGTCACCCATAGAGCAGAGGGAGCTAGGTGAGGTCACCCATAGAGCAGAGGGAGCTAGGGGAGGGTCACCATAGAGCAGAGGGAGCTAGGTGAGGGTCACCCATAGAGCAGAGGGAGCTAGGTGAGGGTCACCCATAGAGCAGAGGGAGCTAGGTGAGGGTCACCCATAGAGCAGAGGGAGCTAGGTGAGGGTCACCCATAGAGCAGAGGGAGCTAGGTGAGGGTCACCCATAGAGCAGAGGGAGCTAGGTGAGGGTCACCCATAGAGCAGAGGGAGCTAGGTGAGGGTCACCCATAGAGCAGAGGGAGCTAGGTGAGGGTCACCCATAGAGCAGAGGAGCTAGGTGAGGGTCACCCGTGGAGCAGAGGGAGCTAGGTGAGGGTCACCCATAGAGAAGAGGGAGGTAGGTGAGGGTCACCCATAGAGCAGAGGGAGCTAGGTGAGGGTCACCAATGAAGCAGAGGGAGCTAGGTGAGGGTCACCCATAGAGCAGAGGGAGCTAGGTGAGGGTCACCAATGAAGCAGAGGGAGCTAGATTAGGGCTGCACACAGATGCTCCGCACAGTGACGTCTGTGGTACAGTATACTGGTGTCCTACCTCCGTCCCACCAATTCCTTCCACAGCTGGACCATCTATACAGAATGGAGACTGCACAATCCATAGGTGAAGACTAAGGGCCATAGGGCCAGGAAGGCGTTACCTGCACGTCTCTTCTCCTATGTGATTTTAGTGCAGGCTCCTGTGTGTGATCTATATGAGGAATTATAATAACATTTTGGATTTTTATTGAAAGCCTTCTCTCGCTGGCCATATTGGACAGGGAGCTGTCTACTACACAACCTGAACTATGTCTCATGAAGTTAATTCCTAACATGACAGTGAGCACTGACACAGGCCTAGGACGTCGTCATCCTGCGCACGGCACCGCACAGTAGAGTCAGGATAGTCCGTGTATGGTATATGGTGGACAGCAGAGTTCCCGTCAGACCCCCATTGATCACCCCAGTACCTGGACCCCTGGGCCCCCCGCGTTACTGCCCAGACTGTGGCCCCACCGAATAAGACTGGTATACAGCACTCACCTTCAGGATCTCATCCCCGATGATGATGATGCCAGCGGTGACAGCTCCACTGTCAGGTGCGCTGCTGTCCGCAGAGGACGATGGGCGGCAGAAGTTGTTGGAGGACATGATAAGATGAGCCTGCACCCGACCCAACCGGCAGACCTCTCTGCTGAGCCGCAGCCCCCCGCAGCCCCACATAAGCCACCGATTCACCCACCACAATGGGCCCCTGCAGGAGGGACGAGAGCTAAAGGACAAAGGTCCTGAGAGAGGGGGAGGACCGAGGTAACCCCTTCATAACTGGACAAAAACTACATGGATGCTATAGTGTAAGAATTAAATATATACATATACACAGTGTACTACACCGAATAATACAGGCAGTATATACTGTACAGGGGCTGGATACAGTCAGTATATAATGTACAGGTGCTGTATGCAGTCATTATATATTGTACAGGGTTTATACAGTCAGTATATAATGTACAGATTGTATACAGTCAGTATATAATGTACAGGGTGTATACAGTCAGTATATAATGTATAGGTGCTGTATGCAGTCATTATATAATGTACAGGGTGTATACAGTCAGTATATAATGTACAGGGTGTATACAGTCATTATATATTGTACAGGGTTTATACAGTCAGTATACAATGTACAGATTGTATACAGTCAGTATATCATGTACAGGGTGTATACAGTCAGCATATAATGTACAGGGTGTATGCAGTCATTATATATTGTACAGGGTTTATACAGTCAGTATATAATGTACAGATTGTATACAGTCAGTATATAATGTACAGGGTGTATACAGTCAGTATATAATGTATAGGTGCTGTATGCAGTCATTATATAATGTACAGGGTGTATACAGTCAGTATATAATGTACAGGTGCTGTATACAGTCATTATATATTGTACAGGGTTTATACAGTCAGTATATAATGTACAGATTGTATACAGTCAGTATATAATGTACAGGGTGTATACAGTCAGTATATAATGTATAGGTGCTGTATGCAGTCATTATATAATGTACAGGGTGTATACAGTCAGTATATAATGTACAGGGTGTATACAGTCATTATATATTGTACAGGGTTTATACAGTCAGTATACAATGTACAGATTGTATACAGTCAGTATATCATGTACAGGGTGTATACAGTCAGTATATAATGTACAGGGTGTATGCAGTCATTATATATTGTACAGGGTTTATACAGTCAGTATATAATGTACAGATTGTATACAGTCAGTATATAATGTACAGGGTGTATACAGTCAGTATATAATGTATAGGTGCTGTATGCAGTCATTATATAATGTACAGGGTGTATACAGTCAGTATATAATGTACAGGGTGTATACAGTCATTATATATTGTACAGGGTTTATACAGTCAGTATATAATGTACAGGGTGTATACAGACAGTATATAATGTGCAGGGTGTATACAGGCAGTATATAATGTACAGGGTGTATACAGACAGTATATAATGTACAGGGTGTATACAGACAGTATATAATGTACAGGGTGTATACAGACAGTATATAATGTACAGGGTGTATACAGTCATTATATATTGTACAGGGTTTATACAGTCAGTATACAATGTACAGATTGTATACAGTCAGTATATAATGTACAGGGTGTATACAGTCAGTATATAATGTATAGGTGCTGTATGCAGTCATTATATAATGTACAGGGTGTATACAGTCACTATATAATGTACAGGGTGTATACAGTCAGTATATAATATATAGGTGCTGTATGCAGTCATTATATAATGTACAGAGTGTATACAGTCAGTATATAATGTACAGGTGCTGTATACAGTCAGCATAAAATGAAAGGGTGTATACAGTCAGTATATAATGTATAGAGTGTATACAATCAGTATATAATGAACAGAGTGTATACAATCAGTATATAATGTATAGAGTGTATACAATCAGTATATAATGTACAGAGTGTATACAGACAGTATATAATGTACAGAGTGTATACAGTCAGTATATAATGTACAGGGTGTATACAGGCAGTATATAATGGACAGGGTGTATACAGTCAGTATATAATGTACAGAGTGTATACAATCAGTATATAATGTACAGAGTGTATACAGTCAGTATATAATGTACAGGATGTATACAGTCAGTATATACTGTACAGGGTGTATACAGTCATTATATAATGTACAGGGCGTATAGTCAGTATATAATGAACAGGGGCTGTATACAGTCAGTATATAATGCACAGGGTGTATACAGTCAGTATATACTGTACAGGGTGTATACAGTCATTATATACTGTACAGGGTGTATACAGTCATTATATAATGTACAGGGTATATAATGTACATTATATACTGCCTGTATACACCATGTACATTATATACTGACTATACACCCTGTACATTATATATTAACTGTATACAGCCCCTGTACATTATATACTGACTGTATACAGCCCCTGTACATTATATACTGCCTGTATACACCCTGTACATTATATACTGACTGTATACACCCTGTACATTATATACTGACTGTATACAGCCACTGTACATTATATACTGGCTGTATACATCCCCTGTACATTATATAATGACTGTATACACCCTGTACATTGAATACTGACTATATACACCCTGTCCATTATATAATGACTGTATACACCCTGTACATTGAATACTGACTATATACACCCTGTGCATTATATAATGACTGTATACACCCTGTACATTATATACTGACTGTATACAGCCCCTGTACATTATATACTGACTATATACAACCACTGCACATTATATACTGACTGTATACGCCCTGTATATTATATACTAACTGTATACACCCTGTACATTATATACTGACTGTATACATCCTGGACATTATATACTGACTATAGACCCTGTACATTATATACTGACTGTATAGAGCCCCTGTACATTGCCCCTGTACATTATATACTGCCTGTATACACCTCTGTACATTATATACTGTCTGTATACACCCTGTACATTATATACTGCCTGTATACACCCTGTACATTATACACTGACTGTATACACCCTGTACATTATACACTGACTGTATACGCCCTGTACATTATATACTGACTGTATACACCCTGTACATTATATACTGTCTGTATACACCCTGTACATTATATACTGTCTGTATACACCCTGTACATTATATACTGCCTGTATACACCCTGTACATTATATACTGTCTGTATACACCCTGTACATTATACTGTCTGTATACAGCCCCTGTACATTATATACTGTCTGTATACACCCTGTACATTATATACTGTCTGTATACACCCTGTACATTATATACTGTCTGTATACACCCTGTACATTATATACTGACTGTATACACCCTGTGCATTATATACTGCCTGTATACACCCTGTACATTATATACTGCCTGTATACACCCTGTACATTATATACTGCCTGTATACACCTTGTACATTATATACTGTCTGTATACACCCTGTACATTATATACTGCCTGTATACACCCTGTACATTATATACTGCCTGTATACATCCTGTACATTATATACTGCCTGTATACACCCTGTACATTATATACTGCCTGTATACACCCTGTACATTATATACTGCCTGTATACACCTTGTACATTATATACTGTCTGTATACACCCTGTACATTATATACTGCCTGTATACAACCTGTACATTATATACTGACTGTATACACTCTGTACATTATATACTGACTGTATACACTCTGTACATTATATACTGACTGTATACACCCTGTACATTATATACTGACTGTATACACTCTGTACATTATATACTGACTGTATACACTCTGTACATTATATACTGACTGTATACACTCTGTACATTATATACTGACTGTATACACCCTGTACATTATATACTGACTGTATACACACTGTACATTATATACTGACTGTATACACTCTGTACATTATATACTGTCTGTATACAGCCCCTGTACATTATATACTGACTGTATACACCCTGTACATTATATACTGACTGTATACACTCTGTACATTATATACTGACTGTATACACTCTGTACATTATATACTGACTGTATACACTCTGTACATTATATTACTGACTGTATACGCCCTGTCCATTATATACTGCCTGTATACACTCTGTACATTATATACTGACTGTATACACCCTGTACATTATATACTGACTGTATACACCCTGTACATTATATACTGTCTGTATACACTCTGTACATTATATACTGCCTGTATACACCCTGTACATTATATACTGTCTGTATACACCCTGTACATTATATACTGTCTGTATACACCCTGTACATTATATACTGCCTGTATACACCCTGTACATTATATACTGACTGTATACACTCTGTACATTATATACTGACTGTATACACTCTGTACATTATATACTGTCTGTATACAGCCCCTGTACATTATATACTGCCTGTATACACCCTGTACATTATATACTGCCTGTATACATCCTGTACATTATATACTGCCTGTATACACCCTGTACATTATATACTGCCTGTATACACCTTGTACATTATATACTGTCTGTATACACCCTGTACATTATATACTGCCTGTATACAACCTGTACATTATATACTGACTGTATACACTCTGTACATTATATACTGACTGTATACACTCTGTACATTATATACTGACTGTATACACCCTGTACATTATATACTGACTGTATACACTCTGTACATTATATACTGACTGTATACACTCTGTACATTATATACTGTCTGTATACAGCCCCTGTACATTATATACTGACTGTATACACCCTGTACATTATATACTGACTGTATACACTCTGTACATTATATACTGACTGTATACACCTTGTACATTATATACTGACTGTATACACTCTGTACATTATATACTGACTGTATACACTCTGTACATTATATACTGACTGTATACAGTCTGTTTATGTCCCGCACGTTTTTCTCACCTGGTTCCGGGTTGCTCTGGGACAGTTCTTACTTTCGATGTCATATGCCCCGCCCCTAATTTGTCTGATTGGTTCAACCACCCGTTAGGCTGTATCTGCCCCGCCCCTACCTTTGTCTTATTGGCTCAGCTGATTGTCACTCTGTCGAGGCTCCGCCACACTATACTTTGGTGCGCACATGTAAACCGTCCCCCGGGTACACTCTCCCGTCACTGTAGGTTCCGCTGCAAAACTACGACTCAGTTTATCATGAGAGATCGCGATCAGAGATCAGCACTGGTCATGTGACCTCCAATGTCCAAAGGGAGGAGTGTATACATAGTGCATACAACAGGTCATGTACAGCAATTCACAGCTCACTGGTCATGTGATCATAACTGAGTAAACTAGAAACGTCAGGTGACCTCAGGTCTGGTCATGTGATCTTATCTAGATGTATAGAGGTCAGGTGACCTCAGGTCTGGTCATGTGATGTTATCTGGATGTATAGAGGTCAGGTGACCTCAGGTCTGGTCATGTGATGTTATCTGGATGTATAGAGGTCAGGTGACCTCAGGTCTGGTCATGTGATCTTATCTGGATGTATAGAGGTCAGGTGACCTCAGGTCTGGTCATGTGATGTTATCTGGATGTATAGAGGTCAGGTGACCTCAGGTCTGGTCATATGATTATATCTGAATGTATAGAGGTCAGGTGACCTCAGGTCTGGTCATGTGATCATAACTGAGTAAACTAGAAACGTCAGGTGACCTCAGGTCTGGTCATGTGATCTTATCTGGATGTATAGAGGTCAGGTGACCTCAGGTCTGGTCATGTGATCTTATCTGGATGTATAGAGGTCAGGTGACTGCAGGTCTGGTCATGTGATTGTATCTGGATGTATAGAGGTCAGGTGACCTCAGGTCTGGTCATGTGATTGTATCTGGATGTATAGAGGTCAGGTGACCTCAGGTCTGGTCATGTGATTGTATCTGGATGTATAGAGGTCAGGTGACCTCAGGTCTGGTCATGTGATGTTATCTGATGTATAGAGGTCAGGTGACCTCAGGTCTGGTCATGTGATTGTATCTGGATATATAGAGGTCAGGTGACCTCATGTCTGGTCATGTGATCTGTATCTGGATGTATAGAGGTCAGGTGACCTCAGGTCTGGTCATGTGATTGTTATCTGGATGTATAGAGGTCAGGTGACCTCAGGTCTGGTCATGTGATCTTATCTGATGTATAGAGGTAGTGTGACCTCAGTTCTGGTCATGTGATCTATCTGGATGTATAGAGGTCAGGTGACCTCAGGTCTGGTCATGTGATCTTATCTGGATGTATAGAGGTCAGGTGACCTCAGGTCTGGTCATGTGATTTATCTGGATGTATAGAGGTCAGGTGACCTCAGGTCTGGTCATGTGATGTTATCTGGATATATAGAGGTCAGGTGACCTCAGGTCTGGTCATGTGATCTTATCTGGATGTATAGAGGTCAGGTGACCTCAGGTCTGGTCATGTGATTTATCTGGATGTATAGAGTCAGGTGACCTCAGGTCTGGTCATGTGATCTTATCTGGATGTATAGAGGTCAGGTGACCTCAGGTCTGGTCATGTGATTGTATCTGGATGTATAGAGGTCAGGTGACCTGCAGGTCTGGTCATGTGATTGTATCTGGATGTATAGAGGTCAGGTGACCTCAGGTCTGGTCATGTGATTGTATCTGGATGTATAGAGGTCAGGTGACCTCAGGTCTGGTCATGTGATTGTATCTGGATGTATAGAGGTCAGGTGACCTCAGGTCTGGTCATGTGATGTTATCTGGATGTATAGAGGTCAGGTGACCTCAGGTCTGGTCATGTGATTGTATCTGGATATATAGAGGTCAGGTGACCTCATGGTCTGGTCATGTGATCTTATCTAGATGTATAGAGGTCAGGTGACCTCAGGTCTGGTCATGTGATGTTATCTGGATGTATAGAGGTCAGGTGACCTCAGGTCTGGTCATGTGATCTTATCTGGATGTATAGAGGTGTGGTGACCTCAGTTCTGGTCATGTGATCTTATCTGGATGTATAGAGGTCAGGTGACCTCAGGTCTGGTCATGTGATCTTATCTGGATGTATAGAGGTCAGGTGACCTCAGGTCTGGTCATGTGATCTTATCTGGATGTATAGAGGTCAGGTGACCTCAGGTCTGGTCATGTGATGTTATCTGGATATATAGAGGTCAGGTGACCTCAGGTCTGGTCATGTGATCTTATCTGGATGTATAGAGGTCAGGTGACCTCAGGTCTGGTCATGTGATGTTATCTGGATGTATAGAGGTCAGGTGACCTCAGGTCTGGTCACGTGATTATATCTGGATGTATAGAGGTCAGGTGACCTCAGGTCTGGTCATGTGATCGTATCTGGATGTATAGAGGTCAGGTGACCTCAGGTCTGGTCATGTGATGTTATCTGGATGTATAGAGGTCAGGTGACCTCAGGTCTGGTCATGTGATTGTATCTGGATGTATAGAGGTCAGGTGACCTCAGGTCTGGTCATGTGATTGTATCTGGATGTATAGAGGTCAGGTGACCTCAGGTCTGGTCATGTGATTGTATCTGGATGTATAGAGGTCAGGTGACTGCAGGTCTGGTCATGTGATTGTATCTGGATGTATAGAGTCAGGTGACCTCAGGTCTGGTCATGTGATTGTATCTGGATGTATAGAGGTCAGGTGACCTCAGGTCTGGTCATGTGATCTTATCTTGATGTATAGAGGTCAGGTGACCTCAGGTCTGGTCATGTGATTGTATCTGGATGTATAGAGGTCAGGTGACCTCAGGTCTGGTCATGTGATTGTATCTGGATGTATAGAGGTCAGTGTGACCTCAGGTCTGGTCATGTGATTGTATCTGGATGTATAGAGGTCAGGTGACCTCAGGTCTGGTCATGTGATCTTATCTTGATGTATATATGAGGGTCAAGGTGAACCTCAGGTCTGGTCATGTGATTGTATCTGGATGTATAGAGGTCAGGTGACCTCAGGTCTGGTCATGTGATTGTATCTGGATGTATAGAGGTCAGGTGACCTCAGGTCTGGTCATGTGATTGTATCTGGATGTATAGAGGTCAGGTGACCTCAGGTCTGGTCATGTGATTGTATCTGGATGTATAGAGGTCAGGTGACCTCAGGTCTGGTCATGTGATTGTATCTGGATGTATAGAGGTCAGGTGACCTCAGGTCTGGTCATGTGATTGTATCTGGATGTATAGAAGTCAGGTGACCTCAGGTCTGGTCATGTGATTGTATCTGGATGTATAGAGGTCAGGTGACCTCAGGTCTGGTCATGTGATTGTATCTGGATGTATAGAGGTCAGGTGACCTCAGGTCTGGTCATGTGATTGTATCTGGATGTATAGAGGTCAGGTGACCTCAGGTCTGGTCATGTGATTGTATCTGGATGTATAGAGGTCAGGTGACCTCAGGTCTGGTCATGTGATCTTATCTGGATGTATAGAGGTCAGGTGACCTCAGGTCTGGTCATGTGATTGTATCTGGATGTATAGAGGTCAGGTGACCTCAGGTCTGGTCATGTGATTGTATCTGGATGTATAGAGGTCAGGTGACCTCAGGTCTGGTCATGTGATTGTATCTGGATGTATAGAGGTCAGGTGACCTCAGGTCTGGTCATGTGATTGTATCTGGATGTATAGAGGTCAGGTGACCTCAGGTCTGGTCATGTGATGTTATCTGGATGTATAGAGGTCAGGTGACCTCAGGTCTGGTCATGTGATCTTATCTGGATGTATAGAGGTCAGGTGACCTCAGGTCTGGTCATGTGATGTTATCTGGATGTATAGTGGTCAGGTGACCTCAGGTCTGGTCATGTGATTGTATCTGGATGTATAGAGGTCAGGTGACCTCAGGTCTGGTCATGTGATTGTATCTGGATGTATAGAGGTCAGGTGACCTCAGGTCTGGTCATGTGATTGTATCTGGATGTATAGAGGTCAGGTGACCTCAGGTCTGGTCATGTGATTGTATCTGGATGTATAGAGGTCAGGTGACCTCAGGTCTGGTCATGTGATTGTATCTGGATGTATAGAGGTCAGGTGACCTCAGGTCTGGTCATGTGATTGTATCTGGATGTATAGAGGTCAGGTGACCTCAGGTCTGGTCATGTGATTGTATCTGGATGTATAGAGGTCAGGTGACCTCAGGTCTGGTCATGTGATTGTATCTGGATGTATAGAGGTCAGGTGACCTCAGGTCTGGTCATGTGATTGTATCTGGATGTATAGAGGTCAGGTGACCTCAGGTCTGGTCATGTGATCTTATCTGGATGTATAGAGGTCAGGTGACCTCAGGTCTGGTCATGTGATCTTATCTGGATGTATAGAGGTCAGGTGACCTCAGGTCTGGTCATGTGATCTTATCTGGATGTATAGAGGTCAGGTGACCTCAGGTCTGGTCATGTGATTATATCTGAATGTATAGAGGTCAGGTGACCTCAGTTCTGGTCATGTGATCTTATCTGGATGTATAGAGGTCAGGTGACCTCAGGTCTGGTCATGTGATTGTATCTGGATGTATAGAGGTCAGGTGACCTCAGGTCTGGTCATGTGATTGTATCTGGATGTATAGAGGTCAGGTGACCTCAGGTCTGGTCATGTGATTGTATCTGGATGTATAGAGGTCAGGTGACCTCAGGTCTGGTCATGTGATTGTATCTGGATGTATAGAGGTCAGGTGACCTCAGGTCTGGTCATGTGATTGTATCTGGAGGTATAGAGGTCAGGTGACCTCAGGTCTGGTCATGTGATCTTATCTGGATGTATAGAGGTCAGGTGACCTCAGGTCTGGTCATGTGATGTTATCTGGATGTATAGAGGTCAGGTGACCTCAGGTCTGGTCATGTGATGTTATCTGGATGTAGAAAGGTCAGGTGACCTCAGGTCTGGTCATGTGATTATATCTGGATGTATAGAAGTCAGGTGACCTCAGGTCTGGTCATTTGGTCTTATCAGGATGTATAGAGGTCAGGTGACCTCAGGTCTGGTCATGTGATCTTATCAGGATGTATAGAGGTCAGGTGACCTCAGGTCTGGTCATGTGATCTTATCAGGATGTATAGAGGTCAGGTGACTTTAGGACTGGTCATGTGGTCTTATCCGGATGTGTAGAGGTCAGGTGACCTCAGGTCTGGTCATGTGGTCTTATCAGGATGTATAGAGGTCAGGTGACCTCAGGTCTGGTCATGTGATTATGTGAAAGGAATCCATCCCCGGGCTCCAGTCTTCATTTTCATGCTTTATTGGTGCTTTACAGGCATAAGGTCTTCATGTAGAGGGAAGGCAGGCCCACATGGCTGGACGTGGCTTGGATAATGTCCTTAGTCTGCAGCATACACCCGTAATCCCCTCCCCCCCCCCCCCCCCCCCATTTATACTAATTAAAAGCCAAGTGCTTCAGTGCCCCCAGGTGCTGTGTGATCACTGGTTATAGGCTGACGATGAACCTATTCACATCACTGTATACATGGCCAATAAACCCATGATTGTAACAATCAGGAGAAGCCGGGCAATGCTACATATACATGGTGCCATACAGGAGAAGCCGGGCAATGCTACATATACATGGTGCAATACAGGAGAAGCCGGGCAATGCTACATATACATGGTGCAATACAGGAGAAGCTGGGCAATGCTACATATACATGGTGCAAGACAGGAGAAGCCGGGCAATGCTACATATATATGGTGCAATACAGGAGAAGCCGGGCAATGCTACATATACATGGTGCAAGACAGGAGAAGCCGGGCAATGCTACATATACATGGTGCAATACAGGAGAAGCCGGGCAATGCTACATATACATGGTGCAATACAGGAGAAGCCGGACAATGCTACATATACATGGTGCAATACAGGAGAAGCCGGGCAATGCTACATATACATGGTGCAATACAGGAGAAGCCGGGCAATGCTACATATACATGGTGCAATACAGGAGAAGCCGGGCAATGCTACATATACATGGTGCAAGACAGGAGAAGCCGAGCAATGCTACATATACTTGGTGCAAGACAGGAGAAGCCGGGCAATGCTACATATACATGGTGCAAGACAGGAGAAGCCGAGCAATGTTACATATACATGGTGCAAGACAGGAGAAGCCGGGCAATGCTACATATACATGGTGCAATACAGGAGAAGCCGGGCAATGCTACATATACATGGTGCAAGACAGGAGAAGCCGAGCAATGCTACATATACATGGTGCAAGACAGGAGAAGCCGGGCAATGCTACATATACATGGTGCAAGACAGGAGAAGCCGGGCAATGCTACATATACATGGTGCAATACAGGAGAAGCCGGGCAATGCCACATATACATGGTGCAATACAAGAGAAGCCGGGCAATGCCACATATACATGGTGCAATACAAGAGAAGCCGGGCAATGCCACATATACATGGTGCAATACAGGAGAAGCCGGGCAATGCTACATATACATGGTGCAATACAGGAGAAGCCGGGCAATGCTACATATACATAGTGCAATACAGGAGAAGCCGGGCAATGCTACATATACATGGTGCAATACAGGAGAAGCCGGGCAATGCTACATATACATGGTGCAACACAGGAGAAGCCGGGCAATGCTACATATACATGGTGCAATACAAGAGAAGCCGGGCAATGCTACATATACATGGTGCAATACAGGAGAAGCCGGGCAATGCTACATATACATGGTGCAATACAGGAGAAGCCGGGCAATGCTACATATATATGGTGCAATACAGGAGAAGCCGGGCAATGCTACATATACATGGTGCAAGACAGGAGAAGCCGGGCAATGCTACATATACATGGTGCAAGACAGGAGAAGCCGGGCAATGCTACATATACATGGTGCAATACAGGAGAAGCCGAGCAATGCTACATATACATAGTGCAATACAGGAGAAGCCGGGCAATGCTACATATACATGGTGCAATACAGGAGAAGCCGGGCAATGCTACATATACATGGTGCAACACAGGAGAAGCCGGGCAATGCTACATATACATGGTGCAATACAAGAGAAGCCGGGCAATGCTACATATACATGGTGCAATACAGGAGAAGCCGGGCAATGCTATATATACATGGTGCAATGCAGGAGAAGCCGGGCAATGCTACATATATATGGTGCAATACAGGAGAAGCCGGGCAATGCTACATATACATGGTGCAATACAGGAGAAGCCGGGCAATGCTACATATACATGGTGCAATACAGGAGAAGCCGGGCAATGCTACATATACATGGTGCAATACATTACAATGAAGAGCAAAACTTACAAAAAGTAAGAGGGATCAGAGCAGATGTAGCCCATCTGGTTGTCTGGCATTGAGGGTCAGTATCCAGTGGGCTTCTCCACACAGGACGTCTCGCTCCTGCCCCCCCTATCAGACCTCATAACTCATTCAATGCCTTTAACACATAAACTGCACATATTGCCTCCATAGGCCAGACACGTTCCTATGGACGGTGTTCCCCTCTGGATTTGTTACTGAGGTATGGTCGCTCAGGGTCCGAGTGGATCACCCTACATGATCCTTGGCCCATTCTACACATGATGTAAGTCCACACCGCGTGTGGTGATGCCATTTATGTAGGTGCAGATGTCATGTGTTCGGTTCCAGATTCATCCATGTACCCACACAAGTGACACCTCCATCCTCCACATGGAGAATGTCCCTTACATCCAGCCATGGAGGAGAACTGTGAGGGTGACAATGTATCACCCAAACTGACAGAGCTCCTGGGTACACAGTGATAACCTTGTGTTAGTATTGTCATTGGGGAATGAACTCCTGATGGGATAGAAAGATCCACACTGACCCCTGTTTGTGCTTTCTATAAGAGACAATCGCGTGGCATGGACTGTACTCTAGTGACTGCCCTGTCCACACATTGGGATTTATATCCCCGTCTTGTAAGGTCGGCTCCACTCCGCAGTTTTTGTCTGTCAGGTTCTGTCCGGTGTTTTGCAGGATGCCTCAGACAGAACCAGACGAGCACAAACTGAGGGTAAATCTGCCCTCCAATCCTGTTTTGTACAGGATTTGTTTGTGCTCGCATCTGCTGCTGTCTACAGTGCTGAAATTTCAGCTCGTGTAAGCAGTGGAGCTCTCCATGGTGCTGAAATTTCTGCTCGTGTGTGCAGGGGAGCTGCCTGCAGTGCTGAAATGTCAGCGTTCTGTGCAGGGGAGCTGCCTGCAGTGCTGAAATGTCAGCGTTCTGTGCAGGGGAGCACTCCATGGTGCTGAACATTCAGCGGTGGCTCTGAAAGCACCGAACATAAAAAATGATACTGACTCCGGTTTGGTGTCCAGTGCAAAAAACAAACCAAATCGGATCAGGCAGAAAATGAGAAAACTGGATGGCCAAATACGACCAATGCGGCACCATAGAGATACATGGGGGCAAAACCAGACAGAACCTGACATAAACCGTGGTGTGAAGCCGGCCCAAGACGTCTGCAAATGTGAGTGGCTTCTTCCCTGGAAGTCTCATTTGCAGGCCATGCTCTTTAGCTCTTTATGAGTTCACCTATGGGAATGTTCATTACAGGCGGAGGAGGACCACTCTCGGCGTGCAGCACAGCGTTACCGCTGGTGGGTTTGCAGGATAATTGTGAATGAATTACACCAGTTTCAGGGTCACTATATAGTCCAATATGCAACTTTATGATGGTGCACAGCATGGGTAAAGTGATGTTATAGGGATTCTCATGAATATACCTGATGAAGGTTTGAAAGGTGATAGAGGTGGGAGGAGGTACACCGCCGTCAGCCGCCCAGATGATGAGGACGTCGTCAATGTACCTCCCCCACCATCTAAATGGATTATCATTACAATGTATTTGTGTTCCCAGTACATCATGTACAGGTTGGTCAATGAGGGCGAGGATCCCGGCCCCATCAGACAACCGCACAACTGCATAAAGGATTGTACATCGAACTTAAAGTTTGTGGTCACAAGATGTCTGACACATTAGGATGATATTACAGGTATGTGATGAATAAACAGCTGATCCACATAGACAATATTCAGGTGCCTCCAGGGCATGTTCATGTGTTATACAAGAGTACAGTGAGCCGACGTCACAGGTGACCCCATTATAGCCTTCCCACCAGACTACTGAGGAGATGCTTGGAATCCTGTATGGAGCCTATTGACCTTCCAAGGTATTGGGGGATCTAAATGGTTATTTGATGACTTATAGACTTATTTTGTAAAGTGTGAAATGTTCTTGATCTTTGTTCTGCTGCTGTAATACTGTAATTTCCTCCGGGATCAATAAAGTTTATCTTATCTTATCTTATGAGGGAATCGCAGTGGGAGTCATTACTAAAATAACAGCTGAATATCTCTATGTAGAGAAACCTACATGTCCCCTCTTTCATGCCTTTCCTAAGATCCATAAGCTGAAATGTCCACGTCCCCTGCGCCCTATTGTAGCAGGCGTTGGTGGGTTAATGAGGTGGTCCGAGTGGGTAAACAAAAAGAGGATTGTGTTTTGCAGGAAAGGACACAAATTAATTGGTGTAAACAGAATGTTAGTTGTTCCACTGGATCCTGTTCTGTACAGGATCCGTTTTGTTCATACTATACAATAGGAGAATGTGCTGTGTCGGTGCAGAGACATTTCCTGAACAGATTTATCATTGCAGGACCATGGAAATCATTGTGAGCAGGTGCAATGCAAAACAACGAATCCAGGAGACAATTCTGTTTTTTCCGGGATCCGGTGCCCATAGACTCCCATGTTATGGGCACCGGATCGCCCCGGATTACATTCGGTCTGGTTTTGTCTGGAGTTTGTTAGACGGAGGCCATGGGTACCAAGGCCTCTGTCAGCCATGTTGTCTTGTGTAAGAGTTTCAGTTTAAGAACTTTTGCTGTAGGTCTCAGGTAATAACAGATCAAGCTCTAGAAGAAGAACAGGCATGGAGCTAATTAGGTTTGGTCTGAGCATATACCAAGAGCTCATCATGATAACAGTTAACCAATTCCTTTTTTACAAGTATTTCTCAAATCTGAAGGATATTTTACAATGTATTGTATCCCTCAAGGCTAATATGACGTTTCTTATAATCAAGAACAGAGCTAATCAATGTCAATAAGTTGTGATTTGTGCTTGCCCCAAAAAGGCTATTATAAGATAATTTGTGTGGATAAATTTAAGTGTAGTATATAGTTAGTAATGAAATTAATGTGCTTTTTTCATGTCAATATATGTTGTAAGTAATATGAAGGGATCACTTATGACAGGGTGATGTAACCATTTTTCCATAGAGAATCATGGTACCAATGTCTTTCTATGGGGAAAATTGGTGTAAAGAAACCCCCCGTCCATGAGACGGGGAGCCATTATTCTGAATCCATCCTGAGTGTGACACCTGTGGCTCCCGTGCCTGTCATTCTGAAACCTGCCTGTCATATTGCTTTTGCCGTATATCTCTGTATTTTTTCCTACCCGAATAAAACCCACTTTTGGTTTTGAAGACGCAGTCTATGGAGTTTATCGAACAAAGGAAGAACTAACGAACTATTTCTTTCAGAGTTTTCATCGGAGCCCAGAAATGCTGCAGGCTTCAATTTTGGGAACGGTGAAAAATCGGACAACAACGAATCGGGCACAGAATACACAAAGCCTGGACGGCCAAATAGGAGCAATCCGGCACCATAGAGATACATGGGAGGCAAAACCGGATCAGGCTCTGTCCTTAACAAAACGGACAGAACAGGATCCAGAAAACCGTGGTGTGAAGCCGCCTCAGTAGTCTGGGTGAGATGAGGTGGTGGGAAGGCTATAATGGGGTCACCTGTGACGTCGGCTCACTGTACTCTTGTATAACACATGAACATGCCCTGGAGGCACCTGAATATTTTCTATGTGGATCAGCTGTGTATTCATCACATACCTGTAATATCATCCTAATGTGTGAGACATCTTGTGACCACAAACTGTTTTAAGTTCGATGTACAATCCTTTATCCAGTTGTGCGGTTGTCTGATGGGGTTGGGATCCTCGCCCTCATTGACCAACCTGTACATGATGTACTGGGAACACAAATACATTGTAATGATAATTATCATAAGTTCAGTTTCAGATTCTGTTTTGAAATGAACATTTTTGCACCATCTGAGATGGTGGGGGAGGTACATTGACGACGTCCTCATCATCTGGGCGGCTGACGGCGGTGTACCTCCTCCCACCTCTATCACCTTTCAAACCTTCATCAAGTATATTCATGAGAATCCCTATAACATCACTTTACCCATGCTGTGCACCATCATAAAGATGCATATTGAACTATATAGTGACCCTGAAACTGGTGTAATTCATTCACAATTATACCACAACCCCACCAGCGGTAACACTGTGCTGCACGCCGAGAGTGGTCCTCCTCCGCCTGTAATGAACATTCCCATAGGTGAACTCATAAGAGCTAAAGAGCATGGCCTGCAAATGAGACTTCCAGGGAAGAAGCCACTCACATTTGCAGACGTCTTACAAGACGGGGATATACAGTAAATCCCAATGTGTGAACAGGGCAGTCACTAGAGTACAGTCCATGCCACGCGATTGTCTCTTATAGAAAGCACAAACAGGGGTCAGTGTGGATCTTTCTATCCCATCAGGAGTTCATTCCCCAATGACAATACTAACACAAGGTTATCACTGTGTACCCAGGAGCTCTGTCAGTTTGGGTGATACATTGTCACCCTCACAGTTCTCCTCCATGGCTGGATGTAAGGGACATTCTCCATGTGGAGGATGGAGGTGTCCCTTGTGTGGGTACATGGATGAATCTAGAACCGAACACATGACATCTGCACCTACATAAATGGCATCACCACACGCGGTGTGGACTTACATCATGTGTAGAATGGGCCAAGGATCATGTAGGGTGATCCACTCGGACCCTGAGCGACCAAACCTCAGTAACAAATCCAGAGGGGAACACCGTCCATAGGAACGTGTCTGGCCTATGGAGGCAATATGTGCAGTTTATGTATTAAAGGCATTGAATGAGTTATGGGGTCTGATAGGGGGGGCAGGAGCGAGACGTCCTGTGTGGAGAAGCCCACTGGATACTGACCCTCAATGCCAGACAACCAGATGGGCTACCGGCTTCTCCTGTATTGCACCATGTATATGTAGCATTGCCCGGCTTCTCCTGTCTTGCACCATGTATATGTAGCATTGCCCGGCTTCTCCTCTATTGCTCCATGTATATGTAGCATTGCCCGGTTTCTCCTCTATTGCACCATGTATATGTAGCATTGCCTGGCTTCTCCTGTCTTGCACCATGTATATGTAGCATTGCCCGGTTTCTCCTGTATTGCACCATGTATATGTAGCATTGCCCGGCCTCTCCTGTATTGCACCATGTATATGTAGCATTGCACGGCCTCTCCTGTCTTGCACCATGTATATGTAGCATTGCCCGGCTTCTCCTGTATTGCACCATGTATATGTAGCATTGCCCGGCCTCTCCTGTATTGCACCATGTATATGTAGCATTGCACGGCTTCTCCTGTCTTGCACCATGTATATGTAGCATTGCCCGGCTTCTCCTGTCTTGCACCATGTATATGTAGCATTGCCCGGCTTCTCCTGTCTTGCACCATGTATATGTAGCATTGCCCGGCTTCTCCTGTATTGCACCATGTATATGTAGCATTGCCCGGCTTCTCCTGTATTGCACCATGTATATGTAGCATTGCCCGGCTTCTCCTGTATTGCACCATGTATATGTAGCATTGCCCGGCTTCTCCTGTATTGCACCATGTATATGTAGCATTGCCCGGCTTCTCCTGTATTGCACCATGTATATGTAGCATTGCCCGGCTTCTCCTGTATTGCACCATGTATATGTAGCATTGCCCGGCTTCTCCTGTCTTGCACCATGTATATGTAGCATTGCCCGGCTTCTCCTCTATTGCTCCATGTATATGTAGCATTGCCCGGTTTCTCCTCTATTGCACCATGTATATGTAGCATTGCCCGGCTTCTCCTGTCTTGCACCATGTATATGTAGCATTGCCCGGCTTCTCCTGTCTTGCACCATGTATATGTAGCATTGCCCGGCTTCTCCTGTCTTGCACCATGTATATGTAGCATTGCCCGGCTTCTCCTGTATTGCACCATGTATATGTAGCATTGCCCGGCTTCTCCTGATTGTTACAATCATGGGTTTATTAGCCATGTATACAGTGATGTGAATAGGTTCATCGTCAGCCTATAACCAGTGATCACACAGCACCTGGGGGCACTGAAGCACATGGCTTTTAATTAGTATAAATGTGTGTGTGGGGGGAGGGGGGATTACTGGTGTATGCTGTAATGCATCAATAAAATATGACAATGAAGACTGGAGCCCGGGGATGGAGAAGTTGCTGTTCAGATCAGACATTCACTTCCAGGCACCAAACGGCTTTAGGTGATTCCAGTCAGTAGAACTTTCCTTCTTCCCTCTACCTGTAGGATCTGTCATGTGATCATATCTGGATTATCTACTAGAAAGGTCAGGTGATCTCAGGTCTGGTCATGTGATCATATCTGGATTATCTTCTATAAAGTTCAGGTGATACGAGGTCTGGTTATGTGATTATATCTGGTTCTTCTAGAAAGGTCAGGTGATCCCAGGTCTAGTCATGTGATCACAGCTGAAGCTTATTCTAGAAGGCTCCAGTGATCTGTGGGGTCAGGACTGGCCATGTGATCACATCTGGGGAGATCAGGTGATCTGTGGGGTCAGGACTGGCCATGTGATCACATCTGGGGAGGTCAGGTGATCTGTGGGGTCAGGTTTAGTCATGTGATCATATCTGGGGATATCAGGTGATCTGTGGGGTCAGGACTGGCTATGTGATCACATCTGGGGAGGTCAGGTGATCTGTGGGGTCAGGACTGGCCATGTGATCACATCTGGGGAGGTCAGGTGATCTGTGGGGTCAGGACTGGCCATGTGATCACATCTGGGGAGGTCAGGTGATCTGTGGGTCAGGTTTAGTCATGCGACCATGTGTGAATGTTCTAGTAAGGTCATGTGTCCTCCTTTTTAATAATGGGCACAATGGTAAAACAATGCTTTTATTGCAGAGCGGTATATTACAGAGCGCCAGTGTCATGGGCAGGACACGGATATACAGACAGTACAGGTAAATATAGACAGTATATAAATAGGAGAAGGTGCAGGTGGTCACAGGAGCCGGGGAATGGTGGCTACAACCTCTTCATGGGCAGCGGACGCCGGAATAACAGAATATGAGGCTCTGAGGAAGAGAAGAAAGAAAACCGCACTGAATACAAAGAAACAAGTACCGCAGCGCACCCGAGGCTGTGCCCCCCCAGGGCTCTGACCCCCACATTCCCTACACCCCCCACCCGAGGCTGTGCCCCCCCCACATTCCCTACACCCCCCCGGAGCTCTGACCCTATGCCCACCCGAGGCTGTGTCCCCCCACATTCCCCACCCCCCCCAGGGCTCTGACCCCCACATTCCCTACGCCCCCGCCCAACTGAGGCTGGGCCCCCGACAATCCCCCTAGCTCCAGAGCAGCCCCATCCACACTCAGGGAGAATATATCCCCATCCAGTGATACAGCCGTCACCCCTTGTCTCTTCCTTTTTGCCATCATCCCCTGTATATTCTGCCAGTCATAGATACAGCAGTTATGAATAGTCTACATCCCCCTCCTCACACCACCACAGGGGTCTCATGTAATAATCCCACCTACATGCATCATCTCAGGACTTCTCCCCCTTTTATAACATTCACAATCTGTCAAATATACAGACTAAGGCTACATTCACACATTTGCGTATTTTGCTGCGCTTTTTGCCGCGTTTTTTCGGCCGCGAAAAAAAGCGCAGCAAAATACGCAGGGGCTTTCTCACACTGCGCTTTCTTCCCCCCAGAAAGCGCAGTGATGTCACAGAGGGGAGGAAGAATCCTGCTTCCTCCTCCCCTCTGTGACAGCTGTGACCGCCCCATTAGATTCCACAGTGTGTTAATACACACTGTGAAATCTACATTAAACAGAGGCAAGTTAATGAAAAATAAAAAACAATCAATACTTCACCTCTCCGACGCCTTCTCCCGGTGTGCGATCTCCGATTCCAAGTGAGCTCTCTTCTGACAGGACCTGTGATGACGTCAGAGGGGGGCGTTCCCAGGGCGGTCTCATCGCTGATTGGCTGCTCGCGGTCACATGACTGCGAGTGCCCGGGAACGCCCCCCTCTGACATCACCACAGGTCTTGTCAGAAGAGATCTGATTTACAACCGGGAATCGCACAGCGGGAGAAGGCGTCGGAGAGGTGAAGTATTGATTCTTTTTATATTTACATACATTTGCTTTTGTTTAATTTAGATTTTGCAGTGTATATTAATACACTGTGAAATCTAATGGGCGGTCACAGGTGTCACAGAGGGGAGGAGGAAGCAGGATTCTTCCTCCCCTCTGGGAGAATACGCAGAAGTAGCTGCGTAAACAATTGACATATCAATTGTTTACAGAGCTGCGTTTTCTCCCGGAAAACGGAGTGCGTATTTTTACGCAATGTCTGCACTGCAAAGTGAATTTCCCATTCACTTTGCAGGCAGACAAAAGGCACATTGCGTATTTTGAAAAGCGCGCGTAAAAAAACGCGGCAAAATACGCAATGTGTGAACGCAGCCTAAGGCTACGTTCACACATTGCGTATTTTGCTGCTTCTCTGCGTTTTTTTTGCTGCGTTTTTTTACGCGCGCTTTTTGCAGTGAAAACGCAATTCTGGATAAGCAGCCCAGCCCAACCTATGGGTTTTGACACAATCCATTCACACACTGCGTATTTGGGCTTTTTTTTACGCGCGCGTTTTCACTGCAAAAACACGCGCGTAAAAAGAATCACCATGTCAATTCTTTATGCAGTTTGTCTCTGCGTTTTTCCATTGCCCACATGATAAATGGGCTCTGAAAAAGCGCAGAGGAAAATGCAGAAAAAAAACGCAGTGTGTGAAAGGAGCCAAACATACAAATCTTCTCCAATGCTTGCATAAGTCTGCACACCCCTGCATTAATATTTTACTGGCGGCCCCTGGGAATTTCTGGCACGTTCAGTTTTTCAGGTCAGGGTCGATCACCTCTAGAATCGGCGGATTCTCTGGGTACAGCGTCCTCTTCAGCTCCCCTTAGCCTCCGAGCACAATGCTGCCCCCACCAGGCTGCACTATGGGGAGGAGGGGGGGGGGGGGGGGGATCTACTGGGGATGTGTGCTGAATACTTTGCATAAGACGAAAACACCTTCTCCGAGGCTCCATCTTGTTTTCCCCCACACGGGCTGGATACAAGAAGAATACGGGACATTGTTCTCACACAAGGACACAACGAGAAATCCCTGCAGCTCCTTTAATGTTGCTGCTGTTTTCCTCTTTTTGAGTGATGTTCAGTTCTCAGTGATGTCCCTGTTGTGTCAGATATCAGCCCGGTGTCCATGTTACATCTAATCCCTGCAGCTCCTTTAATGTTGCTGCTGTTTTCCTCTTTTTCAGTGACGTCCAGTTCTCAGTGATGTCCCTGTTGTGTCAGATATCAGCCCAGTGTCCATGTTACATGTAATCCCTGCAGCTCCTTTAATGTTTCTGCTGTTTTCCTCTCTTTTTCAGTGACGTCCAGTTCTCAGTGATATAGGTGTTGTGTCAGATATCAGCCTGGTGTCCTTGTTACATCTAATGCCTGATAATGTGTTCATCCCTTCTCCTGACTGATCACCTTCCACAGTGAGACTCTGTGCCGTGTTATCGGCTGTTCACAGACCAGAAAATATCAGGAAAATCCTCTGTGACAGCGACCCTTCGATCATGATGGCAGTTGAGTGCTGACATAGACTAACATGAACACAGCCCCAACTATAAGAGGGTGTGAACACTTATGCAACCATGTTACTGTAGTTTTGTTATTATATTCTACCTTATAAAGAGATCAGTGTATTTAGTGACATTAACCACTTCACCCGCAGTACGTCTCTGGTCATGTCCCTGGTGTTACATGTATGCGCACGGGTTGAGCCCACATCATTCCATAATCTGATCAGCCAACATGTGCCTATAAAGGCCCAGTCACACACAGATAATTGTACAGAGATTGTTACATTTGTACACGGCCACATAATGTAACAATGTGTCCATGATTTCACTGCAACCAGAGATCTGCGATCAATCTCTGCACAATTATCAGAGACGGGCAGATCAGCTACCCAGTTATATCACACTGTCAGTCTCCTGCAACAGCGGGGAATGCCCCATTCCCAACACCTATTGGCGGCCCTGTGACGTGGTCGTGGGATGGTGATAGACCGTCGTGCTGGCCAGGGGGTCAGGTGATGACCTGTGCGCACAACCTTTCACAGATGACCATTTCTGCTGCATAGTGTCATACTAATGCTGATACATTACAAGGGATCACCCCAGCGCAGATTAAAGTCACCTAAAAGAACTAGTAAATACAGTAATAAGGTGGAGAAGACAACACACAGACAAGTTCCAATCACCGCCCTTTTGCCCCATTGAAAAATAACAGAAAAAATAATATTTGATAAAATACACATTGGAACGTTCAGAAATGTCTGATCTATAAAAATAAATTAAATCTTATGTATAAACAGCACAACATTATTTTTGATTCTAAGCGCAGATAAAGTAGCCAGATACAGGCTGACACCCTCAGCTGCCCAGTTTACCCTGGCTGGCAATCACAGCGGAGCCCATTATGTTTTCATAATTATTTGAATAATTAAAAAAAAGTGTAGCTTCTACCCTCTTGTGATTACTAGCCAAGGTAAAACGGGGCAGCGGGGGGCTGGTTACGAAGAAAGATAGGGTCCAGCTTTCATTAGTTATGCAAGTAAAGTTCTTTATTTCATCCACAGCAGCGTTCCCATATGGAGCTCCACAATCTGTACAGGACAAACAGGCACAGAGGCAGGGCAGGGGGTGCCGCACTACGCGTTTCACACTTAACACAAGCCTGGCTTGACAAAGGATGTTTATCAAGACACTGGTCCGTGCAAACCAGCTAGCAGTGGGTGGCCGATTATTCCTACTGGGGCTGGTATTCTCAGCAGGGTGAGGCCCGCAGCCGCCCCACACATTGGCACATCCACTTGAATTCCTGGTACTTAAGGCTACATTCACACACAACTTATTTGCAGATTGGTTTTCCCTTATACGCACCAACGTCTGTGTTGTACAGCAAAGTGAATGAACTTTGATCATTTGCTCTTCAGACACAGCATTTTTTTTTTTGCGGATCCGCTTTTTGGGGTAGAAAACTGGTCTGCAAAAACCATGAGCATGTCAATTAGGGAGGCGCGTTTACTCCATAGGCACCATTATAAAGAAGAAGAAAAAAAAGCTGTGATAATGGATTGGTATTCACACTATCCGCTATAACAGCCGAAAACAGAGGAACAGCAGGATGTGATGTCACACGGGAACAGGAAACAAACTGCAAACTCCACCATTCTGAAATTTTCGGCTCGTGTGTATATATATGGGTGTACGTATATATGTGTACGTGTGTGTACATATGTGTATGTATATATGTGTACGTACGTATATATGTGTGTACGTGCGTGTTCACAGCATATAGTTTTTTTGTTTTGTTTTTTAAGAAAATAAACACACTTGCCTATTGTAGAGTGTCTCAGGATGCAAGAGGGAGTGTCCGGTCCCCAGAACAGCTGACAGAACCCGATGGCGGAGAACCAATCAGCATACAGATCAGATGGTGCGCCTGCCAATCAGCCGATCTGTTCTCCGCCACTGGACTCTGCCAGCTCATATTGAGACCAGCTTGCACCCATCGCTGACACTGCTGAACTACGTCAGACGGAATTGGTGGTCATTTAATAAATGGGTGAACGAGGTTACTGATATAGATTTGTTTTTTAATAAAAGTTTTTTTTTTTAGAACTCTTTCACTATTGCTAATGGCAGTCTAGCAAACTGACAGCTGACATTAGCAATAGGAGCTTGGTGTCAGCTGCCATAAAAAGCGGTCAGCAACCCCATTATTACCCAGTCTGCCACCGCACAGAGCAGCTGGAAGAGCAGGGGATAACCGCCAGTTTTGGTGTGTCTCATGGAGGCACCAATTCTGGGCGGCTGCTGGCTGCTATTATAAATGTGGGAGGCACAGACCGCTTGGGCCTCACCACCATGAGAATTCCAGCCCCCAGCTGCCTCGGTTAGCTTTGCTGGCAATAGAAAATACAGTGAAGCCCACGTCCTTTATAATTTATTTAAATAAAACCGACAAAAAAAAAAGGGGGGCTCTTTAGTATTTTTCATTGCCAGCGAAGGAAACATCAGGCGGCAGGGATTGGCAGCCAGTGGGTTCTTGGGTTACCCTTAGCTCGCAATGAAAAATACAGCAAAGCACACACCATTTTTAAGTAACTAACACATAAAAAAAAAAAGGTTACTTACTGGTAATGAGAATTTCATGAGCCCATGACAGCAACACATGAGAGAGGATCCAGCCCTCCAGGGCAGGCAGCCTACTAAAATAAAAAGGCTGCACCTCTCCCACCCATCAGAAGGTTTACAGAGGAGAGGACCAGGAGACAATTAGTTAATACATTGTCACCAAATACCCATAACATTAACACTGACCTGAAAATGTGACCACAACCATGAATAAGTAAAGGGGAAGGGGGGGGGGGACTATGGATGCTGTCATGGGCTCATACAAATCCCATTACCGGTAAGTAACTTGGATTTTTCCCTATTGCCCATGACAGCACTACATGAAGAGACTAGAATAGAGAAACCGGCACCTGGAGAGGGATCACCGCTGTAAAACTCTTCTCCCAAATGATAGATCAGTTGTGGAGGAAAGATCGAGTCTATAGTGCAGAAGAAACATGGAAAGAGACAACCATGTAGAGGCCCCACAGATCTACTCTAAGGCACCTTTCTCTGCCCTTGAAGTAGAGATAGATCTAGTAGAATGGGCTCTATGTTCTGATGGTACTGGAGTAGCGGTAGAGGAGTAAGATAGAGATTGCATCCTGAACCCATCTACCTAATGTACCTTTAGTGGAGCCCTGCAAGGAAATGAACAAGGCTTGGGATTTCCTCCAGTCTTTGGTTGTACCCAGGTAGTGAATTAGGGACCATCTCACATCTAAAGGTATGAAGTCGCTGCTCTTCGGAGTTGGAGGGAGGATCACACAGGGGAGGCAAGGTGATCTCCTGAGACCTAGAGTCAGGTCTTAATACTACCCTAACTGGAAGTATAAGGAGGATTAATTGTGAGTGCCTGAAGATCATTAATCCATCTGTGAGGGTTACCAGTTGGGCTAGTTTAATGGAGAGCATCTTAATAGGGGTTCAAAAGGACTATTAGAAAGTGCATTAAGTACCAAGTTTAGATCCCAAGGAGGGGAACTAGGGAGGTGAACCAGTGTGGCCCTCTGACAGGATGAAATGAACCTCTTCACCCACCTATCTCCTACTAGATCAACAGTAAACAGGGCGCCCAGGGCCGAAACTTGTACTTTGAGGGTGCTAACTGCCAGCCCAAACCGCAACGTTTTGTAGGAACTCTAGGACAGCCAAAATTGGGGGAGGACCCACGGGGCGGACCCCTGAGGAAGACAAAAAAAACATTTCCTAACTCTCCCATAAATCCTGGGGGAAATTGGCTTCCGACTGACAAGTGTAGACGGGGGCGGGAGAATCCCCTATCTACAAGAAATTGCCTCTCAAAAGCCAGGCCGTCAAATGAAGACTCAGCTCCTGAGGGTGCAAAACTGGACCCTGGGACAGCAGATCCAGAGTGATCAGCAGTGGCCAAAGATCTGCTATCGCCATATTATTTGCCAGAAAAACCAAAGTAACGATCAATATTACACACGCCTGATCCATGTGTATCATTTGTAAGACTGCAGGTATCAATATGACTGGGGGAAGCGCATACAGAAGGCCTGAACTCCACGGGAAGGCATTTACAGCTAGAGGATTGTCACTCGGGTTGGTGGAGCAACATTTGGTCACTTTCATGTTGGCTCTGGTAGCAAACAGATCTATTGACGGCCGGCCCCACTGAACCGCAATGGTGTTGAATACTATAGGATTTAGGGACCATTCACCCTGCCTCAATGGATGTCTGCAGAGGAAGTCCGCTACACAATTGTTTGACCCTTATATGTAGTGCAGTCAGCCAGGAAAGATGTTGTTGGGCTACTTTGAACATGTGAAATGTGACTTCCATCAGAGGGAAGGATCTAGTGGCTCCATGATGATTCACATAAGAAACTGACACGCAGTTATCTGAAAAGAGCTGGACAATCAAACGACGACGGGTCTCTGGGACATCGTTAGTTAATTGCTGGTGAGATGTCACACAGGCAGAGTCAACAGCGATCAGGACCAGCGAGAATGCTGGTATCCAGGGTAAACAGCGGGTAATTAAGCAGAGTGATGTGCTTAGTTACCCGCTGTTTACCAGCTCCCAGCGCTTGCTGTGCGGGGCTGGGAGCTCGTTCATCGTTGGTCTCCTGCCGTCACACGCGCCGATGCTGGCCGCCCAGCGGGAGACCAACGATAATTAATGGTCCAGGTCATTTACCAACGACCAACAATGAACCACCTCATCTTTGGTAAATGTCACACGCAACAATGTCGTTTCGACATCGCTGCAATGTCACCAAACCGGTGACGTTGCAATGATATCGTAGTGGGCCTTAAAAATTGTTGCCTTGTCTGAGATTTGATAGATGTTAATACCAGGGACCCCCCAGGGGGCTGATGGAAATCTAGTTGCAGACCCACTTGTTAGTGGTTATTCTCTGCCTGGTAGTAAGGAATGAAGCTAGTTGTCCCCCTTCCTAGAGAAAGGACTCACTTGGTAGTTGTTCTTGAATCAGAAGAGGTTCCCTGGCTTCTTTTACACGAGGACTGCCATGTATCCTGATGCTTCGGTGGTCGTTTAAGATATTGCTTCCTCTGAAAGGACAGATTCCAACATGTTGGAGTTCAATGGACCGGAAACACTTTCACCTTGTTAGAGGCTCTTTGTAGTAATTCATCTAAGGTTTTATCAGAGGAATCCACCCTCACAGGGCATGCAACATAGTTTCGACGTGTCCTGTACATCTCCCTTCCAGCCATACTGCCCTTATGGCTGAGCTCGAGTGTCGAGGCTTTAGTGGACAAACGTAGTGTGTTGGCTGATGCGTCGGCCATAAAGGCTGTAGCTCCGTGAAGCAAGGACGGTGTTTCCAGGAGATCCATCCTTTAATTGGTCCTCCAACTGTTGGAGCCATACTAACATTGACTGTGCCACACAAGTTCCTGCAATTGCCGGTCCAAAGATGTTGATACTCGATTCCCAGTTGTTTTGTAGGAAACTATCTGCATTTCTATACAGTTGGTCATGGAGGGTTCCTAGGTCCTCAACTTGTGCCACGTCAATCTTGGGACATTTCTCCCATGATGAAGAGGCGGCCTCTGTCATTATGGATTGGAAACTAGAGGCACAATCAGGGGTCTCCTCCATAACAGCTTCTGCATTACAGAGGTCTTTATAGTCGGAGGCTAGTGGGGATTTGCACTAGGCACACTCAGTGCTTTTTCTTAGGTTTGTCCTATAGAGAGAAAAGGGGGGGATCCCTGAGTAATCTGACACATTCACGGAGATCACTCACCACACTAGATGTATCGGTTCAGAGGGTAGGAACAGCTCTGCTGGCAGATTCATCCGAATGGTGGCTAGCCCTCTGGCAGGGCTAGGCAACCTTCCACTGTCACGCTGAGGTATCTCCCTGGATGGACGCTGCATCGTAGGAGAGCATTCCTCTGCCATCCTGAGGAAGCCAAGTTTCTCACCTTCAGTGTACCTGTGCTCCAAAATATACCTCCTCCAGTCCCAGGGGACCTCCCCACGCCGGGAGGCCATCGCCATCTTGGTGCGGTCAAGCACAGACACCCACTTCCAGTGTCAGCCACATCACTCCCTGGCTCGGACGCCGGACGCCCTTATCACTCTGGCATGCACGCGACAGGGAAAACCCCAAGGGTGCTGTGTGCACGCACCTCCCCCAGGGTGACCGAGCCTGTGTGCTCCAGATCCCTGCCCCGTCCCAGGATCAGCACAGCAGTGGAGGGATATCACCAGACCGGGAACAGTGCTGCGGCCGCACCGCTCTCCCACACCGGCCCAATCTCCAGGTAGGTTCTTCAGCGGCCCATGACACAGCCACGTGCGGGTCTGCCCTCCTCCAGGACAGGAAACCAAACTGATGGAGGAGAGGTACCGCCCTTTTATTTTAGTGGGTTTCCTGTCCTGAAGGGGCAGATCCTCTCTCTCTCAGATGCTGCCGTCATGGGCAATCGGGAGAAAAAGGTTCCCGAGACCAGAGGAAATTACATCAATCACCCTTTTGTTTTTCCTCAACTATCACTCAAAAAAAAAAAAAAAAAAAAAAAAAATGCATCCTCAAAATACACATCACAGGCGGATCACTCACGCAATGGGTTTTTTCAGATATTTACAAAAACGGATCCTCAAAAAAACTAAGCAAAAACCCTGTGTGTGAATGTAGCCTTACACAGCGCTTATCGATGCCTTGGTACAGTGGCAACTAGGTGATAGGGTTAATGTCAGCTGAGACTATTGACAGCTGTCATTAAACCCTAGATTGGTAATGGTCAGGCTTCTCTGAAACCTTCCCATTATCAATCCTGTGAGTCAATATTGAAAAAATACACACAGAGAAAAATCCTATATTTGAAATAAAAACCACAGACAACCCTCTTTCAACCATTTATTAACCCCAAACATACCCTCCGACAATAATCCACAGTGATGTCTAGCAAAGCACAGTGGGCTCTGCTACATGCGAAGACATTAGTGTCCGCTCACCGTGAGTATCACTCTCACACTGTGTGGCCACAGTGTCTTCATATTAACCCTCTGATCACCACTCACACAGTTGCACCTCAGTCAGAGAGCTGCTGGAGTGAGCGGACACTAATATCTCCACTCACCCAGCGCCTGTAGCAGAGCCGAGTGCGCTTTGCTGGACACTGCTGTGGGTTATTGTTCGAGAATATCTGTGGGTTGTCCGGGCTTTTCCCAAAATCTCAGTGTATATCTAGGCTGCACAATGCTGACAATATGTCATTTACCTTGTGTCAGTATTTTTTCAGGGTTTCCTAGATATCACTGTTGTGCGTCAACAACCCCACCCTCCACAGCAACAGGTCCACATGAATGAGCCCTCCCCACACAGTAACAAAGCCTCCCCCTATAGCAATAGCCGTCCCCAGTGCAGAGTAGAACCGCCCGGTATATAGCTTCCCCTCCCCCACCCAGACATGGAGACATCTATCCATGTAACCTCTGCAGTAAGGAGAGTCCTGTAGTGACGGCCGCTCCGCCATTACAATGAGCAGCTCTTTGCAGTGATCACCATCACTGACTTCTTCCCTCCACTGTCCTGGGCTGCCAGTGGTGGGGGCACGTGGGGCTGCCAGTGATGGGGCCCTGCTGCCGGGACAGTGAGGGAGAACTGTGTGATGGCCAGTGATGGGGGGGGGTCTGCACCCTCTCATCTGCACAGGGGTCTGATGCAGTCTCCCTGACATACTGTAACAAAGCCTCTGCTGTGTGAATGAGACAGCTCTGTGTAACTGATGTCTTCACACTTCAGAAGATCTGGTACAGTGTATCAGTGTGAAGGATGTCAGCACTGTGTCTCTAATGACACAAATAGTGATTGGAGCAGCCTGTCTAATCAGTAACTGCAGCAGTGTGAAGTGTTTGGGGGGGGGGGGGGGGGGGAGGTATGTATGGAGATATATACAGTGCCTTGTGAAAGTTTTCAGCCCCTTGAACTTTTTCAACCTTTTGCCACATTTCAGGCTTCAAACAAAGATATACATTCTCATTTTTTTGTGAAGAATCAACACCAAGTAGGACACAATCGTGAGGGGGAACCAAATGTATTGGTTATGTACACCCAGGCCATCAGATACAATCGGAGATGTTCCAACCTCATCTTGGAGACATCAGAAAGACCTTTATGAATCAGGGACCATCCGAGAACCAGATTACAAGATCCACCAGAATATCAAGGAATCATCTCCTACATTACACAACTAGAGAAGAAACCTACCGGGTTCCACTCAGTCACCGACAATCCAAATCTGGAGGAAACTACAACCACTATAAAAAGAGGCCGACTAAGGCTGCTTTCACATCAGCCGTTTTTGCCGATCGCGGCAGATGCAGTGAAAAAAAACAGCATCTGCCGCGATCACCGCATAACCGCTGCACTTGCGGCAAGCCTCATACAATGTCTATGG